>JADDOH010009417.1:0-44322 GCA_016648135.1 Agrypnia vestita
TGGTCATTAATAGATGGCGCTAGTTGTATTTCAAAGAAATGCTACAGGTTGTTTTTTTTAAATCAGCGGTCGTTACTAGATAGCGCTAGTTATATTTTAAAAAGTGATATGGTTGTTTTCTTGATATATTACGATATATAACAATACACTAAGTTCGAAGTTAGAATACGAAATAAAAGTTTAATTTGTTTCATATAATCTGTTTTTTATTTCACACAAAGAAACAAACACCCGTAACACTACATTAGAAAGAGAAACTTTTATAACTTATATATAATAGTTGCATATATTTGCTTTTTTCAATATGCAATTAATTTATTTAATAAATAATTCATGTACAAAATAAATTTCCTAATTATTTCGAGTTTGTATCAATGAACGTGTGCAAAAAAAGAGAAAAAAAAGTTTGGATATATATCCAATATTTGATATATATTGGATAAAAAAATTTGATTTTTTGATTTTTTATTTTAACAAAGTTAAACCTTGGGCGTCAGCAAAAACCACAACACAACAAATGGCTAGAAACATTTCATCATTTTGAAAAAACTGTGTTCCACACAATAACACACTTACACATTCACATTACAATTTTCGCGTACCACCAACTATCCACTTGCGTACCACCGGTGGTATACGTAACGTACCACAGGTTGGGAACTGTTGCTCTAAAGCATTTTTTTAAACATGATTACCCCTCCACCCCCGTCAATGGTGTCCCGCTTCACCAACGTTAAAATCTGGTCACCTCACATTTCTATATATTTCAAAACTTATTCAAATTCATAATATTATTGGTCAATGTGAACACAAACTTTATTGATGATTCTATTAAATGATGTAAGATTAAATGAAGCCATTTGAAGGGAAGGATATGTATGAATGAGCAATTAATTGAATGACAGACAGTAGTTGTTTGTAAACAGTATAATTAAATGAAAATAGAATTAGTCAAACACAACACAAAATAAGAGCCTTTTTCTACACATACCTTAAGACTTCTTTTATTTCTTCATCCGAGAATTTATCACTGAGTTGCCCCAGAAGTATTTCAGCAGCCATTCGCTGAAGAACAAAGTGAGCTGTTTCATTTCCATTGTGAGCATCGAACACTCCGTATAAACAGCTGAAATAAGTTTAAACTGTAAATATAACGTGTCACGATACACCAAAGTTTTTTAATAAAATTAGATAAGCCGAGATCTTACGTATCGTCTTCCAACTGACAATAAAAACATCTAAAATCGTTCGATTCTAGATACTCTTCTGTCTGCAACTCTATAGAAGGATGACAGAACGCGACTCCCGTAGATTGGCATTTGGGTAAGTCGTCTGTCCAAGATCTACTAGGCATCGCTAATAAAACGAAACCAAATTAAATTAACGTTTCGAAAAAAAATATTTATCCACTGACGAACACGAATGGAATTTGTACAAATTTTGACATGTGTATTTATAAATTGTGATGATTGGGTTGAAAATGAAATCAGCTGTTAGAGCGGCTAGATTCAGGTTAAGTCTTGTGTACTCTTGGAACACGTCAATGAACTTTATTATTTTATATTATAACATTTTGAACTCGTTCCTACCCTATACAACTTTTATATTTTAAAAATGTTTTATATGCGCGAAAACTTAACAAAATGTCATAAAATCAAGAGTGAATAAAAAAAATCCTATAGTCACACACATATGTAGTTTATAATTAGGTTATTTTGTTTGAATTTATGCGATAAGACGTAAACTGACGCATCAATATATTTTAACTAACTATAGATATACTATACCTTACCATCACGCCGTTTCCCTGTGGAGGTAGGCAGAGAGGATAGAGCGCCACACTCTTCTGTCCTGACATACAACTCTCGCCTCATCCACATTCATACATCTTCGCATGCAAGCTCGCCGGTTGTTGAGGCTTCTAACGGGACTATCTTCCAGTATCTGGTTAATCTGGTCATGCCACTTCTTCCGCGGTCGCTCTCTCTTTCTGGCGCCATCAACACTGCATTATATATGTAGCGGTACCTGTTCAACCCTGTTCCATGTACCTATCGCCCGACCCAGAGTTTTGTTTATATTAACATAATAAAAATCTCCGTGATATAAACAAAAGGGTCGAGCTAGGGACTTGGCGACACCACACCAGTCGGGCTTCTGCCGTAAGATCGGGCAGATCTCCGCGCGTCATCTATTTCTTTGTTCGTCATTACATAAAATATTACTTGTACATTTAACTTGCTTCCGGGGCTTATCTCCGGGAAGAAATAAACAGTAACTGCATATCGCTCTTTCATTCCATCGATCTACGAATATTACCAACAGTGGTGACCCCGACGTGATACAGTTTATTTTCGATTTGGGAAGCCGACGGATGAAAGACGCGATCTCAAGTGAACAGTGATGTGACAAAGGACACGGGCGGAAGCAGCAAAACAGTGGCCAATTGCATAACCAAATGTTATGCCTGGCCGTTCATTGACCGACTCATCCAGCGCCGACTCACTGTGCGCTCATAATGGCGAGCACCGGCATCTCCAGCATCTTCAACTACAAGATTGCGGATGTCGGACATTCGTCACCAACAACACCAGCAACGCCGACTCACTGAGCGTTTGCAAGTCAACAAGCGCCGCCTCACCGCGCGCTCACACTTGCGAGCACCGACATACCATGCGTCCTCGACTCACCGGACGGCGGTTGTCGGGCGCTCGTAACCAGCGACCAGCGCCGACTCACCGTGCGCCAACAACGCCGACTCACTGTGCGTTCCATTCTGCAACGCCGACTCACTGCGCGTTCTGTAGCGGTACCTGTTCAACCCTGTTCCATGTACCTATCGCCCGACCCAGAGTTTTGTTTATATTAACATAATAAAAATCTCCGTGATATAAACAAAAGGGTCGAGCTAGGGACTTGGCGACACCACACCAGTCGGGCCACTGCCGTAACACCAGGCAGATCTCCGCGCGTCATATATTTCTTTGTTCGTCATTACATAAAATATTACTTGTACACTTTGACTTGCTTCCGGGGCCTATCTCCGGGAAGAAATAAACAGTAACAACATATCGCTCTTTGATTCCATCGACCTACGAATATTCCCAACATATATCTTTTTTACCATTCTTTCCTCATTCATTCGCTCAACATGCCCAAACCATCTGAGCGACCCTTTTTTAATTCTATTGATTATGCTAAGATCAGCTTTACATTCATTCCTAATATCTGCATTTTTTACTCTATCATAAATTGATTTTCACACATTCGTCTGAGGGATCTCATCTCAAATGCATTCAATCTACTTTCGTTCCTCTTCTGCCAGCTCCAGGCTTCGCTGATTGATTGCTTTTATATAATTAACCTCTTTATATTTTGGTGAAATAAAGAAGAAGATAATATTTATTGGTTACTATGACCAGACGTTCTGCTTTTTTTATACACCGGTAATTTATTATAATGATAATACTGACAATTTATTTTCGAATAAAAATAATTAAAAAAAAAAACATTTATTTATGAACATATAGAATTATACAGTGTATGTATACATTATATAGGATAGTTGAAAACTATTTACAATAACTACATTAGCTACTAGTAAATTACAATAATCTGAAAATAATGTTGTATTGAAAATATAATAATATACCATAGATTTCAGTTTTGCTGCGTCGTTAACATTCACGTATGATATGTCTGTATTAAATCGTATCTAATCAATTAATACCATTAATACCGATTGTCAGTAGCCTTGTGCTGTCAATATTACAAATAGAACGCATTAGTGTATGTGTGTGGGAACCCTTACACATTTTGTTTTATAGATGTTTTTGTCTGATTTTAAATTGCCAACCGCAGTCGGCATCCAGTTCCAGCCTCTCATTATCTGAGTCATTCTTCATCTATGATAAAAGAAATTTGACAATGGCCGGAATTAAAGGTGTTGTATTTATTTATTATTCCATTAATTCTTTATTTCTGTTATATTCGTATTTTAATTGTGATCGACATTAAATTAATTATACCTTCTTTGGTGACAGATAAATTTGCGTTCGTTGCATTTTTTTACTATATTTTGAACTTATTTTGATGTATCCCTCTCTCTGTATGTTTGATATTCCATGACTTGTTTATAATTTATATCTTCTTTGTTATTGAAATACTCATTGAACAATTGTATTTTGTTTTCATGTGGCCTGTGCATCAACCATGAACAGCGTAAGTTTTCTTTTATTATATTTCTCAAGCTATTCTGCAAATATTTGCTGCAGAAGTATCTGAATCTAGCAACTGTTTTACATATTTATTTTGTAGTTATAAATATGTTTATATATTTACCTTGATTATAAAAAGAGAATCAAATACACACTCGACATAATGAGTACAGTAAACCAGGGTTTAGGAAATAGTGTGAAATTGTTAGGTTTTCCTGATGAGTAATACTAGAGTGTATTCTAGAATGGTACTCATCATGCAAGAGTATATTCCAATAAATTGATAACTATTGAACACAGTTTTATGTTTTGGAGATGTGTATTTAATTCGAATATGAATAATACAATGCAGTGAATTATTCAAACGAGCAAATGTGGAAAACTGTCATGTGTGTCATTCATTACATATTTGTGAATTTTAAAAGTGCTTCATTTCATTATAATGTGAAAGAATGATTTTTTCTTTGATTAATTTATATTTCTATAAGATATTTAAATTATGAAATTCTTACAAATATTAAGAATACTATGAAATTAATTTTTACTTCTTATTAATTGCAGTTCTTTTTTAAAAGTATAATATGTTGTTTAATATTGTCAATGTTTATGGAGGTAAATTTGAAACCAACTTCTTATTTAGTAGCCTCTCGATTACCCAAAAAAATACCACCATGTTATTGTCTCGTTTTCATCGTTTCCGATTTTCTGGTAAATTTGTATTAAAAAAAAATTAGTTAATTAATTTTATATAAAATTAATTTTTTTGTCTGCTGAATCCATTATACAGGTAATGCAACTCCGGATGATCTAGAGTCTATTATTTGTATATCATAATAAAAATAATATTTTTATTAAGTAGCCAACATTATATAATTGCGGGGTATAAAAGCAAAGGCAGCAATATCCAAAAAATAATTTTTTTTTTGAATGCAGTCACCTGAAATTACTAATTTAGAATATACCGAATTATCGATTTTATATATTTATCCCTTCCAAAATCATGCTTCCTATAAATTCATAGGCTACATTTCCTTTAAAATCTCGAATTCGGTAAATTCTAAATTAATTATCCTCGATGACGGCATTAATTTTTTTTGGATATTACTGCCTTTGCTGTTATACCCCACAATAAGTCTCTTGTGAATTATGGAAGTCGTTAAATTTTAAGTTAATACAAGTCTGCTATGAAAAGCACGCGGTGAGTTTGACCACCATAAAGGTTTCACATACATTTCCCATATAAAAATAGCTCTGTCTCTGTGAGACTTCTATAATTTAACTTAATTAAAAATTAAGTGAAATGATACATTTTAATCGGTCCAATGTGCTGCGCAATTTCGCACACGAATGCTGTTTTTTAGACACTTTTTTGTGATGGTTATATTCATGTAAAAATCAACAATAATGGCTAAGAAGTTGCAGTTTCTGGTTTCTCAATATACAGACTTCAATAACTACTTACATTTCAATTACTTGTACAATAATTATTTATTCACTAATTATGAAAATAAGTAACGAAATTTACTGTCAAAAATGTACGTAAATGGAATAAAACCATGAAAGCAATAACACTAAAGATATTTTATTTCATTCTAAATATATCAAAGAATATAAAAATACTTAATTTTTACACTTTTTATTTAAAAATAACATTTTTTTAACAGATAAATAACACAATTAATGCGCGGTTCGAAGACGACATTTGGAATGATTTTTTTGTCCTTTTGCGCGGCAAATGAGGTTACTTGACAAATAGAACTCTTTCATTCATTCAAAAACTTGAAATATAACCAATGATAAGCTTTAAAAATCCATAAACACAGGAAAAATGGGCCGAATTTGCATACGTGTCTAGGGAGCGCAGATCTGCGCTCTGGCACCCGATTAATAATGGCGACCGATTAAGGGGTAAACTAAGAAATATAGGAAAAAGCAAGTTAAAGTATATTTATCAATATCGAGTAGCAAAATCTAACGCATGTAACTAATTTTTTTTTAAATATCACAATACACGATAAATAAATGTCTTATGAAGCTAGTTTTAGGTTAAAGGTGGCAGAAAAGTACAGATATTCCATTTACATTTGTGCTGTCGATTTCTAATGCTCCGAAACCCTATAAAACTGAACTTTAATTTATAACCAGAACGTCATATGCTCAAGAATATACTGTGTAAAAAAAAGATTTATAATTTTTTTATTGTCTTTTTAAAATTAATATGTTATAATTATTTCCAGCCTGGTGTCTTTGGCGTTTGCTGGTTCTATTGGAATGACTCTCGTTATTTTGGCCTGTGCATTACCTGAATACAAGTGAGTATCAATTAATCATATCAGAAAAATATTCATTTCAATTCCATTTAATTAATCGTTTCGCGTAATAATTTAATACACCTTGTTTTGGATTATAGCCATTTACGAAAACACACTACAAACGACTTTTAAAGCTTTATTACTAATACTAAATCAATTTTAGACCCTTACGCTATAAAGCAATATCTTTAGTCCCATCATTTAATTTTTTTAACAAGTTTTAAAAAACTAACAATGCATGCGGCTTGTTGATCACGTGCACCAGGTTGTTTCTAGTACATATAGAATCCCTTTTACCTATGTGTATATATATTATGTCGGGATAGCTAAAATGGGGAATCCTGTGTGTGATTTCTTTAGTTAGCTGTCTCAATATGCACGGATAGATTTAGTTTGCGCTAATTACTTTTACTTGGATGCGTTTAGAATTGTTTTTCATTTTTTGTAAATTCCATTTAGTTTGATTATTTTTTCTATTTATTTTTTATTTGTGTTTTTATAAAGTTTAATTTTCTTCAAAAGAAATTATTATTGACTTATTGTATTATTTTACATATTTATGGAACATTGCATTTCTGATAACTGCACTTGTGTCTTATTCGGAAAAAATATAGAATTGAAAGTCAAAATCGAGTGAAGATTGAAGATGCCTTCCACATATTCAAAGATTTACTCTAAATATTTTGGCTAAATCCAAGATAATGGTCCCATTGCATATACAACGAAAATGAGTATTTCACTATATTATTGAATGTGCTAATAACAAAATGAAAGATAATTTACGTTTAAATAGTAATTATTAAATAAGATATTACACTTTAAAGTTCCGAAAAATGCACTGCATATTTTGACATTTCATAGGCAATTTGGCAAGAGGTTTTGTTAGGTTATTAGGTTTGGTTGGGTTAGGTTAGGTTATTAGGTTTGGTTTGTTTAATTTAGATTACGATTATTTTAGTTAGATTAAATTAACAGGACGTTAAATTATATAGTGAAATACTTATTTTCATTGTATGAACAACGGGACCATCATCTTGGATTATTCCAATATTTTCAACTACAGACATACAAACATGACGAATTGAATTTTTTTTTATCAATATTTTATCTTATCAATATCAGTCACTTTAGGAATAGAAATTGTGTTATCTTTGCATTAGCATATTAAATAATCATTAAGTTTTTTAGATGATTTCTTGAGATATGCCATTTTTTGCAAATTTTGTAATCGCATTATGATTTAAAAAAAAAATATTGGTACCTTGAATTTCAAAGTAACCTGGTTCTACTGAATATTTTTAAATAAATTACATATTTTGATTCTGTTAAGCGCCATTGTTTTATCTTTTTGTCAAGTAAGCGTCTTAAACTTGTCATTTTATATTATGTACTCTGTTCCAATTACAGGCGGAAGAAAATAAAGAATACAATGTTTGTAACTCGAGACCCAAAATATTATTAATATCTTGATGTTTTGTGGTCAGCATTCAATGGCGGATGCCAGTCAAATGAGTGTTCACTTGGTGGTTTCTTCACACAACAGTGTTGGAAGCTCACCACCATGTAATCTAATTAATCTATGCAGTCAGATTAATGACTGTATTGATGCCTTTATTTTTTTTCATTGATTACCGGTAAATGGGCATTTATATTTAAGACGTTTAATTTCTTGATACACATAACATAATACATACATACACATAATACATATGAATATAGGATAATATGTAGCAAGCCTCTCAGCCACTACCTACCTACCAAGATATCAGAGGCCTACAGTGAGAACAAGAAGCATGACTTTTATAAACGATATACATATTTGGAAAAAATCAAATTTCTATATCCATCTGGCAGAATATTATGAAATATTAAAATCGGAATAATATGTTAATTATTGTAATATGAATATTATGAGATGTGTCTCTTATTTCGGTTTCTTTTCAAAATATATGCATATGAAAAAGTCATGCTTCTTGTTCTCACTGCACGCCCCTGCTAGATATACAGAAATACCTGTTCTGAGGAGGGTAGCTTTATTTTTAATCATTTAACCGCCTTAGATTGACATTTAATATTTATTTTGAAAGAATGTACAAAAATCTAGCGTAAAAATATTTAAAAATGTGAAAGTATAATGCGAGATGCAAAAGATAGTTTTACATTTCTTATCAAAACAGCGTCTTTGATAAGAAATGTAAAAGATGTGGAAAGCTGAAATAAAAGTAAAAAAAGGGAAGAATAAATATGAATGCAAAGAAGAAAACACGTAATTTGGTAAAATGATAAATAAAAAGTTTATAAGCGGGACTAAAAAATATATAAAATAAAAAAAATAAAATGAGTAAAATAATCACAGTATAGAGTGACAATCTGTAAAATATGATGCAGTAAAATAAAATAGAAAATGTAAAAATAATCACGGTTAAAGATAACAATCTAGAATACAATTTCGTAACAGATAAGAGTAACAAGCAAAGTGAAATAATTGAAATATGGAATTTTGAATGAGTCATGTTTCAGAATAACCAGATTGATTGAATGACAATAAAATTGTTTTTTTTTCCGTCTGCTCCGTTTTGACCATTTATAGATTATTATTTTATGATTTTGGCCTAAGAAGACAGCATAAATAATTGACCTTGTCTCCTATTATTAGTTTTGTTGTACATAATATGTAAATGTTTTTCGGTGATTTTTCATATCAAAAGTGTACCTTTCCAGATTATGGTGGCCCTTCTTCGTGGTCCTGTTCTACGCCCTGGCTCCCCTGCCCACCCTGCTGGCCCGGAGGTACAACGCAGACTCTTCAGGATCCAGCTCCGCCCTGGAGTTTGCCATCTTCCTCACCATGGGGATAGTCATCAGCTCCTTTGCTTTGCCAATAGTCCTGGCCAGAGCACCCAACTTGAGCCCAGTCGTAAGTGACAATAACAATTCTATATATACATACTTAAATGACCAGCATTGTGTGACATTATCTCAGCTATTCGTCTGTAAACTGTAAGTGCTATGGTGATATTTTTATCTGTACAAGTATAGTTTTACGAGATAAGTATTTTCCGATGCGTTTATTCAACTAACTAAACATGTTTATGCTTTGTTTTCTTTCAGATTCAATGGGGGTCGTGTTACCTCACCCTCGCCGGAAACGTGGTGGTTTACCTGACGATGCTCGGATTCTTCATGACGTTTGACCAGGACGACAGTGACTACAGCATGTGGTGAAAAGATCTGGTCCGCACCTCCAACGATTGGATTTTGTAAATATATAAATCAACATTTGGTAAATCTTCAACTGTTCCACGTTTCCAAATACCAAAGTCAAGAGCGGAAAAGAAAATTGAAAACGACGTACATTTCCAATTGCCTTATTACATAGTGAATGTGAAGGGACATATATATAGTTTGAAATGTGCCGATATATGTTAGCCACGAAAGCCTGTCTTTTATAATGTTATTTGGTATTTAGGCTAGAGAGAGTAGTTGCTAGGCAGTTTTATTATCTTCAATTATACATCCGGATGCCATTGTTAAAGATATGAATCGAGCTTAAAAAACTTTAATAAAACGATTCCTGAGGTTTCGATATTTTTTTGCACGATTCAGTACCATTCATTTAACATACCGTGTTTCATCACCTTAAATATAAATGTAAAAATCAAACAGTATTGACTACGCACCGATCTGCTATGTTCCTAAATTAAATGTCCTTTTTCACTCTGCGAGCTTCTTCGAGCTTGCGTCGACGGAATCAAAAATATTTGTGGAGATGAATTAGCCTCGTAACATATTCTGGGACTCTGTATTTGTGCTTTGTGGTACTTAATTGTGAAAGTGGAAAAATTTGCAAGTGCCTGCAGTATAAGAATTGGGAAAGCAGTTGTTACGTATTATCCGGTGTGTAAGTAGAAATGTGTGTCTGGATCCTGGAACCACACGGTCGTATGTCTCATTTTTATAGGGAACACGCTTGCTTTACGCATTGAGTAAGGCTAATATTTGTAAATCGTCAATGTACGCGTTGATAATATTGCTACTTGTCAAAAAAGAGAAAAATATCATCAAAATAGAAATGGACATACCAAATGAACCTGCATACTAAAATATTTTTTTTTTTTGTTACTACATTCATTCCCTCGCATTGGTTGTGGACAAAAATAATATATACGTGTAAATTTGACGTATTTATGTGAATTACAAAATTTATATGATTTATAAAAAATAAAGGCTTCTTGTCAGACTGACGTTTATTGATCTGTGTGTATTGGTTTAATTATTTTAATAATAGTATGCCAGCGCCGATTTTCTACTCAATTATTTATTCACGACTATGCTTTCTTTGAGTTTTTTGTCGCACATAGCACGTTTATGTTAGTATTATACCTTAATGTAAAAACTGTTTAAAATATAATAATTTTCCCAATGTTTTTAATTGAACATTTTAATGTTTATCCATATATTTACTAATCACTACCAAAATATTTAGATTTATCCTTAGTTTTAAAACAGTTTGTTCATCAATTTCCCGGATTCTTATTTCATTTTTACTCTTACTATCTGAGAATAATGGTTACTCTAGTTGAATTAACAGCATTGTCAGCACATATCTTTATTTGATTTTTCCATCGGAGAGGATATAGTGCCACGTTCATCTGTCTTGATATAACTATCATCATATATCTTCTCACGCATGTTGAGGCTTAAGAGGACCATCTTCCAGATTTATCAGATAGTCTCGAGTCTTCCTCGGATGTCCTCTATTTCTACTATCATTAACACTTGCGTTGTGTATCTTTCTCACCATTTCACTCCTCATTCATTCTATTTGATCAAATCACCAAAATGATCATTTTTAAATTCTATTCAGTATTCAGTAAGCTTAGATCAGTTTTGCATTCCCTTCTAATTTGTTCATTTTTTTACTCTATAATAAACGCCACATTTACGTCTAAGTGATCCCAATTCCGTTCCATTCATTACTACTTTTCTCTCTTCTGTCAAATTCATTTATATGATGGTGTTGTTAATTTGCCTATTACAGATACATTTAATAAATGTTACATTTTTAAAATCAGGTAGCATGAATCTGAAATTCATATATAACTCTGAAAGTTAAGATTTTTGATCTCTTCAATCGTTTTTAAGGTGGGATTCCCAAATATTTAGGAAAAGACATTATGAAGTAAGCAATTCAAAAATATATAGTGTAATATAATCAAAATACTTCAATCAGCTTCAAACTAAAAACAGTAATACCTCGTTAATTCAAATATCAAAGTTATGATTTTTTTTACATTTTTTAAATATTTTTATTTGCATGTTTTTGCCAACATTTGAGATGCCGAGAAACCAAGGTCACCAATCTTTACTATTCGGAAATATTTCTAGTCCTTTCATTTCTATTTTTAATCCATATCTCTTCATCCTGGAAATTATACGGGTTTGAATTCGAAATCGCTGGTTCGAACCTCACTCCAGACTAGCAAGTTAGTCCTATTTTCATAGCACAAGCGTTTAGCTTAGTTTGAAAATAGTAAGAATATTGATGTGACACGTATTCCGTGTTCACATCTCTATTTAATTTAAAAAAAAAAAAAAAAAAGAATTATCGAGGTTTTACTGACGGAGATTATTTGTTTGCTTTTTTTTCATATAATTTTATATAATTTATTTAATAACGATTATTTAGTTTAACATATGTATGTAGATAGTAACCTACATTACAGTCTCAATTTAAAAATAGATTTTATTTACAAAGTAAATATAAATAACAGATAAAAGAAATTACAGAAATATTATTTTGCTAATAATATTTCTATCCAAAGCCGACCCTTTTGTAATTCAGTTTCCATGTAATTAGCACATTCTGTAATCTACGTTACTATGTTACGTGATAAGTATGCATGTTTTATGTAATACTTTGTTTCTGTTAAAAATGTATTGGGCATAATTATTTTGAATACAAATTATTTTAATTGTCAAAATCACTTGGGATTTTATATTGTTTAGCATAATATGTATTTAAATTTATGTTTTCATACAAAAACACTAATGAATACTAGAAAATATATTTCTACGATCTTGAGATTTTAAATATACGACAACGGGTTCAAATGATATTTTGACTTTGTTCCATCAAAGTGATTCCATTTTATATATTAATTTGTTTGAAAACATTTTTTTATGTGTGTGTATGTGATGGGTGAATATGTATAACATTATGAATAAAACTATGCTACAAAATAATTTCTTTTCATTAAAAAACATAATCTGTGCTATTCTGAAGAGGAACATTGACAGAATTGTATGTATCGTGAAGAATAAAACAATATATGATGTAAGAAATGAAGTATTCACCAAACCCTTGAGTTAAACAGTAAAACGTTAGATTTTAATATAAAGCTTTCTCAGAATTACACAGAAAGTTTGTGCTATTCTGAAAATAGTAATATTGAGATGTCAGAACATTATCCTAATACTTAATAGACGAAAATAAAAAAAAATAAACGAGACGTAGGTAGTGATCAGAGGGAGAAAGAAGTATGTGAAGGTTATTCATCAAACGTCAAATATAAATAGAGTCCAACAATATATTTCTTTTCTATGGTCCAACGTGATGATGACAATTTTACCATGATTTTACGACACTGTGGGAGAAGAAATGACCTAATATGTGCATGTGAAATAATCTTTTTTCTATAAGCTTTAAATACAGCATTAGTACCTACTTATTTGAATACTTAGTGAATTGAATAGATCGAATGAACTTGTGAGGTTCCGTTTGTGGTGGAGGGTAGCTGTCAGACCAGACAGAAGAAATCGGACATCGCAAATAAAGGTTTTTACTTTGAGAGAGATATGTGAAAATATACAAATCTTCTTATTTAAGTACGACGAACACATATAACTCATATATATTTTTTATTTTTATTTCCGTCTCTTAAGTGTTGGTATAAAGATCTGACATTCCAATATTGCTATTTTGAGAATAGCACAGTATGTATTTTACCAATATAAAATTGATCCTATGTACGGTTCTCTACGTACAAACGTATTCCTTTCCGAGAGTTTATCCTAAAGTTGAATATGTTTGAAAGTTGAACGATGTTAGACTATGCATGCAGAAGAAGTTCACATAGCACCGAGGAAAGTTACCTGATTCTTACAGCTTTCATCTTTCTATCTTCTCTGCGGGCAATGTCAAAAAAAAAAATTGAGAAAAATGCTTTTTATCAGATTGTCAGATTACGGAGAATCATCATTATTATTGCTCTAGGAATGTGGGATTCCATCACAGCGGGGCACATAATGTTGACTATCTATTATTTGTTCACAGACATTTATCCGATGGCCATTTAATTAGAAAAAAAAACTCAAAAACGATGAGTGAAGGGATAAACACAACCTTGACATTTTCAAAAAATCGTTCTATATTATGATTCTTCCAAAAATTTGCCAAATAATTTCAAACTCGCATGGTAGGTGAATTTTTAAATGATTCATTATTCTTTTGCGTTTTCCTTTTTTTTCAGACAACGTTATCTCAAAAAGTATTATGCCGATTTTACTAAAATTTTGCACACATATTGCTAATAACTTTATCTACGAGTTGCATATATGCGCTGTTTGCTTGTTACGAATTTTTAATGTCGAATTTTTTCAAGAAAAAAATATTTTCAACGTGCTCTTGTTCGCGCTAAATAATCTATTTTTTTCAATATGTTATTTAATACCATAGCATTATTTAACAAGTGACTAATTATCTTTTTCATTTTACTGAAACCCTGGCTACCTACATAATTATCTCCACCGCTGCGCGCGTCATGGAGATGGGCTTTAGCATGTCGTGTTATAGCATCATAACTCCGCCATTTTATATTTTAAAAATAATTTGGTAATGAAAAACATT
This sequence comes from Agrypnia vestita, assembly GCA_016648135.1. Lineage (NCBI taxonomy): Eukaryota > Metazoa > Arthropoda > Insecta > Trichoptera > Phryganeidae > Agrypnia > Agrypnia vestita. The sequence continues at coordinate 14,439 of JADDOH010009417.1, forward strand.
AACCAATGTATAGGTCTTTTCATATAAGCTCGCAATAGAGTTAGTGTGGATAATCACTTTGTCACGTGACACCAAAATGACAGGTGCAATCTGTATCATCCTGTAGGAATAATCCAAGAATATGGTCCCGTTGTTCATACAATGAAAATAAGTACAGTAGCCGGCAAACATCACGAAATTCTACAGCGTAGTGGGGGGAAGTTTGCGCATCTACCTTTCCACCAGCGAGACCCAAATTTCGTCTTCTGCGCATTCCCCCACCACGCCAAATAATTTCAAGAAGTTTGCCAGCAACTGTATTTCACTATATAATTTAATGTCCTGTTAATTTAATCTAACTAAAATAATCGTAATCTAAATTAAACAAACCAAACCTAATAACAAAACCTAACCTAACCTAATAACCTAACCAAACCAAACCTAATAACCTAACCTAACCTCATATATTGCCTATGAAATGTCAAAATATGCAGTGCATTTTTCGAAACTTTAAAGTGTAATATCTTCTTTAATACTTACTTTTTAAACGTAAATTATCTTTCATTTTGTTACTAGCATATTCAATAATATAGTGAAATAATCATTTTCGTTGTATATGCAATGGGACCATTGTCTTGGATTTAGCCCATCCTGTAAATTAAATTAAATTATATGTACAAGTGACAAAAATTAACAAAAAACAGTGTAATAAAGTAACTTATGCCGCAATAAATACGGACAAATGTTATCGTACATAAAGTGCTCATTAATACTTAACTTTAAATAATAATAAAAAAAGTGTACTAGTGTCAAAAGTGGGTAGTGCGATTACAAGTAATCAAAACATCCTAAATACGAACAAATATGCTTTTGTTTTTACATCACGGCCTTTTCTATACATTTAATTAAATGCAGTGACGGATATAAACAATATATGAGTAGAAACAAATCCTCAGCGGTAAATTAAGATAATTAAAATAATAAAGATTATAGAAATAATTTATTAACACCACAGAGCCATCTGTTGAAGTATAAAATAAACACTATTCTTTACAAACTATCAAACAGTGCGTAATAATACGCGCATGTTTCGTTGTGTTAAGTTTACAGATACACCCCTCTCGTATTTGTAAACTAAACACAATGAAAAAATGCGCGTATTACGCACTGTACCCACACTAACTCAGTTGCAAGCTTATATGAAAAGACCTATACCTATTAGGGATGGGCGTTGAATGGACGGACTAATTGAAATCGACCGTTGACGTTGCATCGACGCGTCGACGGTTTACGTTTATCGCATGGACTAGTTGAATTCGTAGACGGTGGACGGCGGACGACGTGGTCGGTGGACGATTCGAGATTCAACGTAATGCAAAGCAACGAGCGAGAGCAAGACAAAACGTCTCCGTTTATTTCTCTCTCATCTCTCGCTGTCGACTTGTAGACGCCATAGACGGCTCGACGGGTAATTTCATTTCAACTCTAAAGTACACGACCATAGAGTGCAGATCTGTGTACACGAACTATGACAGAGACTTGAAATTTGAATGCATGCGTAGGGCGAGATAGGCTTAATAAGCTATTATCTATTATTTTTTACTTAATTTTTTGCGATGTGCATGTGCGACGTTTCGGTGAATTCCCAATTTTATGCTGTATAAAATAAAACAATTCTGTTTAATTATTTTATTTTTTATTGAACTAATATTTTACTGCTTACACCTGATATTGTTGTGTATACCTACTTCTTTTTTTATTATATATAGAAAGAAGTATATAAAACAATATGTAAAAGCATATAATGTGCCTAAATAATACAATATATAATAATAACAAATAAATAATATAATATTTCTTTTTACATATAAGCACAAGTAGCGGTTTTACTTTCCCCGAAACTATATTCCTTCGAACTTCTTTAAATTTTAAAAATTAACGTAATAAAAATAGTCAACGGTTGAGCCGTCGAGCAGCGTCGCGTCGAACCGTAGACAGTTGACCATCGTCCCGATGTTTAGATAGAATGTCCGCGACGTCCGCGTAACGAAGTTGACGCGTCAACTAGTTGACGAATTCAACTAGTTGACGAATTCAACTAGTTGATCGTCTCGTCGATGGACGGACGTGGACGGTCTCGTTTCGTCGACGGTAAATATGTCGACGACCCATCCCTAATACCTATGCAATAAACAATGATAGTAAAATAAATTTTGTAGGTGTATTAGTTATGTATGTAAAAAAAATCGAATTTGAATGTAGTTTTTGAGGCTTCAAGTCAATCCCTGGCTGGTCAATTTAATAAAAATCTATAACTTTATTAATATAGAACATTTTTTAATTATCTTAGTACGGATTCAAGATAATGAAGTAAACTTTATAAGTATAAAAAAATATGCGTAGTTACATATAAATACTCATTAAAAGTTTGTCTCGCCTAGGACACTACAAACGTTTTTCTTTGGCCGCGGCCTATCGATTAATGCAAATATTTTCTTAATTATTATTATTGTAAATAATGTCCAGTTTGTTACTTTAATATAAGAACAAAGGTTCTCTCTAAGTTATTTAACTTTTTCTATGAAAACGAGCCAGCCATCGCTTCGCAGTTTAATGTTGAATTTATTCACTAGGGGACAAATTATCTCTCAACATCACGCGCGGCATAGAGTCTACGTGACGTTGCAACGTCGCGCGCTGTTTCGCGATGTCGCGCACAACATAGCGGGGCATTTCTACGTGCCGCGGAAAGGTTGCCACGCGCACGGTACTCGAGCGAGCTCACGGGGACATCGGGCTGCGCGTCAGTATCACGTGGTACGTTTACAAGTGAATGCGCATGCGCTGTATCTGTCAACTGATAACTCATCGCCGTACAATTTTGTGGGACACTTCAAACCGTGAATATAAAAATAAAATTATAAAAAAAATAAAAAACACCGTTCCTTAATATTGTCTTGCTTGGCTATGGAAGGCCCGATTATTCGTAATAAATTGTCAAAACCAGTTGTTGTCATTCGAGTGAAATTGACAAAAGATCCGTCAGATATTCGACGATCGCAATAGAATATCCATCCTTCTTTCTCTTTGCAGTAAATAATTTTTCATCCACCACCTTTTTCTCCTCTTACGTTTCGATAAACTCGTTAAAATATATAGATACGCAGCTGTCATCATAACCTCATCGGGTTCGAAGAACAAAATTCAAAACAATAAGCTGATGAATGTGCTATAAGAATACGTAACCGACTATCAAAAACTAGACTAGACTAGAGGAGTTTATGCCAGTTAGTAAAATATTAGTGGTACTTTATTATCCACGGAATTAGGTTTCGCTGTATAAATTTTATTTTCAACACGACCTTCGGTTTTCGAGTTTCACTCACTCAGTTTCCAATTTTCAACCACTGTGCGACGCCATGACCAATAAAAATTTAAAGAAACGAGATATCAAATATTTAAAAAAAAAAAAAATCCTTTATGTTGAAGAGAATTATGTACGTGTTTTGATTTATAAACAGTTAAGACAGTACAATTTCTAACTAATGTAAAACTGAAATTCAAACTAACTATAAAAGTATAAAATTAACTCTAAAATTAACTTAGGTTAGATTAGGTTAGGTTAGGTTTGTTATAAATATCATAGAACTTTTCGTCATTTTGTTATAAAATATTTACCTTGATTCCTTGAAGTTGTCTACTTTCTGCAATACCTCGTTCTTAGTCTGACAATTATTAAAATAGATATTTCACTCAGAAAATAAATCTTTTGAACTGTAATCGAATCAAAGTCTCCTGCACTACATCGCCAGGCCGGGCCTTTGATTAAAAAATCTCGAAATAGCCATCTAACAAAGGAGGAGAAACATTTTTTCGCCATTAATTAAATTTCTCGACACGCTTTCATTTTTCGTTCGTCACTTTTTCCATCATCGGAAAATTGTATATCGTGAAAAAAACATCGGCGGAAACACGTCGATACTCGGCACGTTCTCTCCGCGTTATTTCCCCATCAGCCGAGACCTTCGCCCTTTTATCAGGCCCATAACGGCTTCATCTGATCTCGCCAAATTGAATATCGTATTTATGCCCCTCTTAACATCGGTGCACACTTCCGTAGCTTCCGATTCTGGATTTACGCGGCAGTCGCCGATACGCCATTTTCATTATTATCAAAGCGAACTATCGGATAGCGAATATTTTGTGTGATAATTTCAACGAATAACTTTGTATTAAACACTCGGATGTTACGCGCTCTCGATATCGTTTTATAGAATGGAAGCACGGACGCTTATCGAAGAATTGATTAGGCAACTTGAAGCATCGAGATGTGGATTAATCGAAGAATACGAAGAATAAGATGAACAGAGTTACGAATGAATGTTACGGTTTGGATAATTAAAAAAGTAAATCAATAAAAATCCTGAAACTTCAATATCTCGGACACGTGATGAGACATCCAGGGAAGAACGAAATCTTGCACATTCTAGGTAACGCAGGAAAAGATTGACGGAAGTTGGGAATTGTGATGGGGGAATGGGGGAAATGGGAGGGGGGAGGGATGATGAGACATCCAGAGAAATACGAGATCTTGCATCTCATAATGCAGGGAAAGATTGCCGGAAGTCGGGGCCCTGGAAGAAGGAGGACTTCATGGTTGAAAAACTTGAGACAGTGGTTTGGACAGTCTACTGTGGAGCTGTTCCGGGCCGCAGTAAACAAAGTCCGCATAGCCAACATGATAGCCAACGTCCGGTAAACGGACAGGACACGAGAAGAAGAAGAAGAAGGGAATCGGGACCCTGGAATCGTGAATGAAACATCTAAGACCATGGTTTGACAGTCTGCTGTAGAGCTATATCGGGCCGCAGTCATTAAAGTGACGAAATCCAACGTTCGTTGAACGGATAAAGCACAAGAATAAGATTAATTAAACACTTGATTCAGGATTGGAAATAGGAAATTTAATAACTGAAACAGTTGATATTACCCCCCTTGTGCCAGATAGAATATGGAATAACAGGATGGGATGGTGCTGTTATAACATTGTATAACCAATTGATAACAATACTCAGGATCATATACAAAAAACAATACCAACACGAATCTGAACCACTATTCAGACAGTTTAAGGTATTAAATATAAAAAAAAACTATTCACCAAAGTGATTCTGAGGAACGTATGTCGCGACGCCAGAAAGAGACTGCATGACAGAGAGAGAATGTATAAAAAGGCGCGTGAATGTCGAGTCGAGCCTCTTTTACTACCATTGTTATCGAGACCGCATCTTACTGTATAAACGATTGTCTAAACCATTATTGTTACCGAATTAATACTTACGAGAACAAAGTCTTTACTTGGAGCAACCTCATCCCGAAACAAGATTATTATAATATCAAAATACCAACACAACAATAAAATTAACTCACATAGTCAAAGCATACTAGAGCGCAAGAAAACAAAAAGTGAACGATACTGCAATTTATATTTAAAACAACAATTTCTACAACGAAATACCAAAAGAGATACAGATAAAATTATGTATCAATTCAGGAAACAACTGACAGAATGGTATCAATTCGGTTTATAATCTAATGTACTTTATGGCACACGGATAATAGAAGAAAGAAATAATTACGTATATATTTTCTATTAGCCTTCCAACGATGGGAGAAATCGCCATAATTGTAAGTCTAATCCCTAGAATATTGAAATAATTCATCTGTGCACATAATAAACATATTCATTATATTCCCCTTATATCTTTCATCATTTTTCTAGACAGTACTGTACACCGTCTTTCCTACTACATTGGCATACGGAGTCTTTTATTAAAGTATAACAGTAGATACGTTGTCAGTTTTGTATTTCACCCTTCGAGTTCAGTTTAACCCCAGTGGAAACAGTTCCTGTCTGTCTGTGTAATTAACATCCTGATTATTTTGTAAAAAAAACAATGGATGCTTACTTATTGGTACCAGGAGCGACCCTAGGTACTGGCCCACCCTTAGGCAAGATAAATACAGCACGTATCATATTTATAAAGACAGCTGTTTACTATTCTCCCATACAATAATTATATACAGTATTTGTGGAAATATAATACAAAGTCTGAAAATAAAGTGATGATCGTAAACAAATTTTATTTACATTTTTGTGCAACTACTTATATAGGTGATCAGTGATCTCTTTCATATAGGGAATCCAAATACCCGGCCTAATTCATTACCCGGTTCTACGGGTATTTTTCGAGGAAGAACCGGGTACCCGGTTCGGTTCCGGTTAATTTTTAAAAGCCGCTGAGAGTCCAATTTTTATTATATTTGAATCTTTGATTAAATGTGATATGATGTATTTAATTTTATATTAAATTTTATATAAATCATAATTATAGAAATATAATATGGCATATTATTTTTAATGATTTATAAAAATATATTTCAAAAATACTAACGCATATAGTGTATCAAGTGTTTACAAAAAAATACGGCATTTTCATCCGAATTTTTATGAAAAATGTAATAATAAATGTGACAAATAATTATTATTTGTTGCAGGTATAAAAAGAATATTTACCACGCGTGATACGGATTTTTACTTAAGACTATCAGCTTTTAAAAATATCATACGTCACACTGATATTTAAATATATTTTTAAATTTTATCAATCAAAAAAGAGCGAAAAAAGAAATTGTGAACACTATCATGCAAAAAATACACATTTTTACACGCTTACGATAATTCAAAATTAAAATATTTTTAAAGTGTCTTCGTGGTTATTGAAGGATGTCTACTGCTCGCTTAACGATTAACTGAAATCGCATTTTTCGATTTGCAGGCAATATATACCAATTTTTCAGGTACAAAAGGATTGATTAACCATAAAACGACAGATATCGCGAGGAAAGCCCAGAATCCTCGGGCCGCGGCTCATCGGCCGGTCAATGCAAAGTAGATAAAAATATTTTGGGAAATCCCACATTCGCCAGCGCAAAAATAAACGGCTAGTATTTACCTGCATCCTTTCAAAATAACCCTTATCTATGCATTCGATTATCTATGGGCCGCTAAGTGCTGTCCCTTTTTTGTCGTTCAAAGACGTTAGTCGTATAAGAACGCCGATTCGGCTCTTCCATGTAATTTAAAATAATTGAAAAAATTATTTAAATGAAATTAACCGGATACCCGTCGAAAATTACCAGGTTTTTGGTTCCATGAAAAGCATGGCGGGTACCCGGTTTCGGTTCTATCAATACCTCCTAGACAATATGGCCTGGGCACTGATTCAAAATGGCCGCCAACCACGGGCATAACATTGTATGACAGATGTCATTCATTCAAATGAAAACACAGCATGTGAATAAAAAGAGCACTTTATTTAATATTTCATGTGTTTAAAACAATTTACTCTAGAAAAAGTATTAACTACATATTAACTACATATATATATATATGCATATAGGAGGTGTTGGTTCTATCCGGTTCGAATGCCCTACTTTCATAGAAGTTCCCTTGGAAAATTTAAATTTGGTTTCGGATTTTCGGTTGTTGTTTCAAAATGGTACCGTTTAATTGTGTCGCGTGTTGTAGATTATTAACGACACTTACTGTAGATTGGTGCAAGGAGGTCGGAGTTTCTCTAAATAAAACATTCGTACTTTCTGTTCTGTTGTCTTTACACAAAGTATTTACTTAAATATTTCACTTATTTTCAATATTAATATAATAGTTGAGATTTGTTACAAGCTATATTACAAGGAAGGTTTTGAAGCAATGCGTGTGGCTCATCGCAACAAGGAAGAGGGATTGATTTACTAATTGGTGCGACTTTTCGTCGTCCCTTATTTATAGATTTTTGGTGTAGATGGCAGCTTGGAGTTGCCTGGATCGACGTCTGGAACAGTACTCTGTTCACTAGATAAGTGAAATAAGTGTGCTATCATGCTGTTGGACGTAAAAACTAGCATACATACAGTGCAGCAAGGAACGGCGCATGTTCGCGTGTGAAATTTCTGGAATCCATTTGGTGAAAATTTTTCATTTTCAGATTTTCATTCAGTATCAGTAATATCAGAAAGTATGTGTCAGATAAACAGTGTCCTGATTCATGTTTAATTCTACTGCAAATCACTTTCACTGTTGACTTTTGAACATACTCGTATTGTACATATTCTCCCAGTCTGTGGCGTTTGTCTTCAAGATTAGTTCTGCCTTCAGAAATAATTTTATGCGAACGGAAGGTTTGTGTTTTTTTTTTGAAATATTATTAGAGATGATGGTCTCAAATTAAAAACATCACGGTATCCGGCGCTTCAAAGTCAATCTCGTCGTAGTTTCCGCAGTGATCAGACAATAGATGAAACATACACACAACACAAGACAACACATGATTCCGAAACGGTATTGCCACGTAACACATAAACACAGAAACACCAAGCTTTTGACACGGTATTGCTAGCCAATACTTAATACAACACTGACGACGTTCTCGCCTTGCTTTCAACACGGTATTGCATGCCGATATTAAACCACAAGACCAACACTCACAATAACACATCAGCCCTGATAATGGACCCTGCGATGGGATCCGAAACATCGGCCAGAAAGGTCGTAATAACACGGCATAATACCCCAGAAGACATAAACCAGAAGATTTATCAGAAGGCTTGTGCTCTTCGCAAAACCTCGTTCTCAAAGTCTACTGAAGCTTATTAGGTATACGTAGCCGTGGCGTACGGAAAAAAATGGCATACCGCTTTTAAATGTTTTGTCATTTTATTTTCGAGACCAAGAGCTCGCGCTTCCTGTGCTAGTCAAACAGCTACCCTAGCCAGTTGGATTTGCAGTGGGAAGAGGTCCAAGATCAAACATGACCTGTGATAGCAGGTAAAACACCAGATTCATTATTTACTGTCAGACTAGGCCATATCAGAGTGAAATTGCTTTGTAGACAGTTACGTGTGTTATTTTTAATTCCTGAGGATGTCTGGGAAAAGGTAGGAATATCTTAACTATAAAGCGAAAAGTTTGTTTGTACGAACAAAAAAAGAGCAAAAACCGCCGGCTCCTTGGCGCCGTGATGTAATATTTACACAGTTAATAAGCTAGAAATTTGAGATGAAGTACCATCTCAAATTTTCAGACAAACACAAGCTTTAAAATATCAAATTAACTGTCAAAAAATATGACAGACGCCATATTTTTCGATTTTACCACAAGAAAAAAGATTAGGTAAAAATAGTGTTTTTTAAATGCAGAATATTTTTCTTTGAATATCGTCGCTGTATATATAATTAATCCTATGTGACGTTTTAGTACATTTTGAGATAAACGAATGAAACTGTTTTAAAAAATAATTGCACAGACTAGATTGATAAAAATATTTTAAATAATTACTGGGCAGAGTTTCCAGATGAACGGCAATGTTTTTTTTAGTATATCTTCATTATTTATATGAAAAATTGACAAATTGATTCGTTCATCTCAGAATGTACTAAACGCCACATAGGCTTTATTATATATACAGCGACGATATCTCAAAATTCGCTTATATAGTAGATAATATATAGGATATTTTAAAATTAATATAATATCTATATTATAGATATCATATATATATTATATATAGTAACCCGTGTTTTCCTAGTCCGCCCCCAAGTTTTTCTCCACAGAAAAACCCAACACAGCCACCCCACCGGTGTTATGGTGGTGGATAGCCCTTGGTGTCACATCTGAAAATATGCGAGTTTGGGTGGGGGTGGGCTGTGCGTGGGTGGGAGTTGTTGATAACATGGCTTCGTAGCACATTGTTGTTGTTATGGGAAGCCGCGCGCAAATGCTTCAGATTGTTTCAAAATAGGCGCGCTGACTGTGTCGGTGAGTCTAGAAGGTTCCGGAAAAACCTGCTCTAGAAAGTTCTGGAAGGAGAAGGTTCTAGAAAATTGCGGAAAGTTCTACAAGGTTATAAACTGAGTGGCGGAATGTGTCGGTGTGTCTAGAAGGTTCTGTACATTCGAATTTCTTGAAATTTCTGGAAGAAGAATGTTATAGAAGGTTCGCGAAAGTTCTATGACGATCCAAACAGTGTTCTAAAAATCTACGCGTGCGAAGCCGCGCGGGCACAGCTAGTTTGATATAATTGAATAAATAATTTGATAGATTTCTTCCTCGCAAATATATTTTTACAGGGAGCTTTAAATTAATGTGTAGGTATACAAGAAGCCAAATCTTGGGCGAATAGTACCTATTACCTAGGGTAGATTATAAAATTACCTTAAAACACACGAACAAAGACAAGGGTAGGTAGCCAAATGAGTAAAGTACAAAGTACAAAGTCTAAATCTGAATTAAATAAATATACCTTTAATTGTTCTTCGACATATAAATCAGACCCGCGATAAAGGACCCCTCGCAGACCTCAGCCGGCTGCGTTATTGTGTCGGGGTGGGTTTTGTTCTGCTCGAGCTACCCTTGCCATTATAATTAGGAAGATGGATGGCTGGAAAGGAGTTAGTAATATATGGCCGATTTTAAAAATCCAACAAAGGCCGTACGGAGAGGGACCCAAGAACCATTATTGCGGCCGACTTGCGGGGTTGTTGGCGCCTTATGCCGCTATCTTTTCACCCCAAGTTAATGGCAGTGTTAGCCAGACACATATTGTCTTATTCGCAACATCAGATTGTGTATGTTTATGCTTTTTAATATTGTAAAGGGCAAACATTTATTTATGGGTGTTACATATACAGGGTGTACCAGAGCTAGCAGCAGAAACTTGGCCGATAGATTCCTGGCTATGTTGTGAGTCTAAAATGTTCATGCACTCATGACAAGTTGAACTATCATTACAGTAACTTATATCGATTATGAAAAATTCATTTTCTTTAATACGACTGAAATAAAATGATGAAAACCTTGTAAAAAATATATTTTTTCAATTTTTGCAAGGTTTTTATTATTTTATTGGACTTGTATTAAAGCGAATGAATTTTTCATAATCGTTATAAGTTACTGTAATGATTGTTTAACTTATTGCAAAAAATAAGTAACAAATACTGAAAAAAATGCAAACTTTTTGTAAAAACCATAACTATTGGTATTAGGCCATGGTTGTTATAACATTTTAGACTCATAACATAGACAGGAGCCTACCGGCAAAGTTTCTGCTGCTAGCTCTGGTACACCCTGTATATTAAAACTTTCTTACTTCCATGAATGTATCAATATTAGCAAAGCGCCTGTGGATGACTAAAAACTAACGCTGGTGTTCTGCATATTGCGGACATTAGTAATAAACATTCAGAAATAAACAACACGTAGATTTACAACAGTTCACCTTACTCATTGGTTCAGCTTAACGCCGGCCGCACACTGGATGCGTTTTCGTACGAAATTGAGTAGTACGTATACGTACGAATACGCAAGTACATTCCTAACCTTCGAAGTAGTATTGAACATCGCACACTGTACACGATTTAGTAGTGCGTGTTCGCACGTACAGATACGACGTCCGACACGATCCGGATTTGTTCGGAAATTTTTGCGATTTCGTACGACGGATATTGAAAATTTTGTCAATTTGACACATGACCACAAGTGTTTGTGGGACCAAAGTGTTTGAATTACGTGACCATCAGCGCAGATCATGGCGGAGAATTCTCTATTATTTCTAGACAGGATAGAGATTTCTAAAGAACTAAAAAATACCTGTAAGTTAAATAATTTGGTTTAATGAAGGTGAGGTATAATTATGTACTTCGAACAAAAAAACTTTTAAATATTTCTCCGATGTTATGAGCTTTCGTTGCACTTCGATTCTCCCCAGCATTTGTGAATCTATTAGATAGATAGTCATGAAATTTGTCATTATTTAAGTCTGCCATAATGAAGTTTTCCAGAAGATACAGATTATTCATTTGGCATAAACGTCATTGGAGAAATGTCAAAGTAACTGATAGTGACAACGCAAGACACAATGTGCGCGCCCCAGTACGTACGAAAATAGTCGCTCGAATACGTACGTAATAATTCGTATCCAATGTGCGGCCGGCCTAACACTCTAAATAGGCGGAACGTTTTTATTTATTTATTTATTAATAATATACGCCCCGATTTGGGCTTTTAAATTTTAAAATAAGAAGCGTAGCTATGTCGGTACACATAAATAACATGACAAAAAATGAAATAATATTAAAAATATAAATAAAATAAAAATGTAAAATAAGTAATATGTAGAAAGTAGTAAGAAGTAAAAGAAAATACAGTAGATACAAAAGAAGAAAGTGATTAAAAAATGAGAAAATATTAATAAAATAAATATACAACAAAAAAAATGTTGTGAATGCAGTCACCGAGGATTACTAATTTATAATACACTGAATTCTAGATTTTATGTATCTATTACCTCCAAAATTATCTTTCCTATTTATAGGCTATATTTCTAAAAAAATATAATTAACATATACAGGGTTATTTGGAAAACATTAATAAACTCGCAGGACTATATTCCTGCCTTGATTATGAGTCGAAAACGATCAAGCTATCATGACCTAAGATCAATAGTCATGTAGATATGCGACATAAAAGTTCGCATTTTATTCTCAATATTTCTGACATATTTTTTTACAAAACGTTGAAGTATCATTACAGTAATTTATATCTGTTAAGAAAAATTCATTCGTTTCAATAAAAGATAATAAAAGTATCCAGAGAAACTTGTCCGCTCGAATATTATTTATTAACTGATAACAATTGTGTATCACACGATGCCTAATATTATGCGTTTCATGGTAGCTTACTTAGAGTTGTTCTTGTTAGAGAGCGCGCCAAGATAGCTGGCTATATGACTTGTCGCCAGACGAAACGTGGTCAGAAATAGCTGTCCACCACTGTTCTAAATAGGCTCCACGGACACCAGAAAAGGATTTCCATGGACCAGAGTCAGAAGGGAGGAAACGGATCACAGGAGCGCTCGACTAACCTTGTTTCGGCCTGTCAATCCACATCCGGCCGCTCCATTCAGAACTCCTGGACTTGCAACAATGCACTGAGGGGTGGATCTGAACAGCCTTCACCACCCAACCCTCCGGAGTAGACTGGGGAGACACCAGCCTAGCGCAGGGTGGGTTACAATAATCGATGGAGCAAAATTGCAGCGAAGTATTTGGAGTACCCATTATCTCGATTTCTGTTTTGACTTATTGGCCAAATACTACGATATTAATTTTTTTCTAGTAGTAAGGCTAGGTCCTGTGGGCGCGTGTACTGGTCGCTGGGTGGCCATTGGTGTCTGCAATTGGCTATCGGTTGTAATAGTCGGTGCGTGGCCATAAGTACTCGTATCTTCTTGGCTGTCGCCTATTCCATCCATCCTCAGCTTTACAACCATTGGGTTGCCTAGCTGCCTCCAAGAAAGTCCTCCGTGCTGCTCTATCGCCGGCTGCCATTTTCCAGTTTTGCTTCCCCAGGGCCCGGCAGTCCGCAACGACACCATCTAACCGCCGCAGTTTTGGTCTTCCGACACTTCTTCTACCCATTGAGTCATTAAATAACACCCTTTTTGGGGGCTCCAGATCATCCATACGGTGTAGATGTCCCAGCCAACGTAATCTGTTAATCTTAATGAACTTGACTACGCTGACATCCTGGTAAAGGTCATAGAGCTCGGTGTTGTATCTTTTTCGCCATGTTTGACCGTCATTAATAGGTCCATATATTCGACGCAAGATTTTTCTTTCAAATGTGTCTAGTCTATTTTCGTCGTGCTTAGTTAATGTCCAGGTTCCCGAGGCATATGTTAAGACTGGTCTGTCGCCTATTACGTGCTGCTTTTCTTACGATTTCGTTGTATTAAAACTGGCAATGGAAATTTTGCGCACTGTGTGTATTATTTTTGGAGCAATTTAATATAGATACGTCGCCGTGTATTACATCTAATCCCCTCATATTGAGGATTTATTTTTTCTGCATTCTCTCTTCACCTAGTCTTTCTTCAACACGCTCCTCTTCAGTCACGTGTAGCACTCTCCAAATCGCGTTTTAAACTCGAATGATTTATTGAAACTGACAAATGTGACGAGATGACAAATCGAACCTTTGCGGAAAGTCTGTGATATTTCGAAATGAATGATTTTACAGGATTACTTTCAAACTATTGAATTAGATTGATATTTTGTCTGTTTCTTTCATTACTCAGCCGTTTGTGGGGCAAACCATTGACGATATCATTGGGCAAACGACGCCATTTTTTTTGGAGTTCATAGAACTCGATGCGGCGGTTTCAAATTTGCGAAAAAAAAAAACATTTTCTCGAAATATCACAGTCTTTCTGCAGAGGTGCGAAATGTCATCTGACAAATCTATCTAATATTCACGAATGTTGATTTCATTTTAAAATCATTTGCAAATAATGTAAATGCGTAATTATAAAGTCAAATATTTTTGTGTTCGAGTTTGACACATCTCCAACTATACATCTTAACATAGAAATTAAACGCAGAAAATAATAGAAGAGATAATAGAAGTGAGAATATTATAGGAAAGAAGAATTCAATTTTGTTCTTCCTTTAATATATAAATTGCGCATTAATATGCTTATAGCTTATGTATAAAATAATATATATGGATGAGAACTTTAATTGTATATTGATGCATAATTTTTTTAATAACGGTACTGCAAAAAATGAAACAAAAAATATAGCTGTAAATGTAACGTATAGCGTAACTGATTTTCACAGAATTTCGTCAAATGAAGTCAAATTAAATATCTCAAAACTCTATCATCACGGACTTGTTCAGAGCCATAAATATATATCGAACTTATCAATGTTAGCATGCTTATCTTGTAGGTACATTATAATTTTGATTTAAGTTAGTTTAAAGATACCCGCCACGGTATAAAAGTATCCAATTAAATTTAATACGTGCTGAAAATATTGTTAATCCTAAATTTGCGGGCAGAAAACTTCAACAAGCTTTTCCTTTTTGATTGTAAATGGTGGCGGCATTAATATTTTCTTGTTACCCTTTTCTGAGAAGACTCTAGTCGCCAAAAGCTAAAGATAAGTGAACTTGGTAAAAGCCATAACCTTTTGGAATTTAATTTAAGCGATTCAAAAATAGAAAACGGAGTCCAGCTAAGTTAAAACTAGATAAGCGAAACTTCTAATTTATTCAGTTCACCGAAAGGTCGCCCAGTGTCGGGAGTATGGCCGGAACTTCTCAGCCGCGGTATTTATTGATGCGCAAGATGGCCGATCTATTAAGGGCCGGTCTTATAAACGAAAGACCAAATATCCGTTAGTAAATCGACAATTAACGAACGGATTGCCGTTCGTTCGTAGATATTACCGAGGCTCGTCTTATAAAACTTTTTTGATCGTCCGTAAGTATCGCAATATCGTACTGCTCTTGTCTATGATTTTAGAGCTGTCAGAGGTGAATTATATCTCTTTTCTACGGAAACGTAACACAACTTCCATAAATATAACCCAAAATTTCTCGCTTGCACCGGATTTTTGGGATACTTCCCACAACACTACACTGGTAGTAGCCTTTAAAACCCCAAATAAGTCTGCAACGGCTAATAATTTGATCCAAGAGCATATAATCTCAAGGCAACAAGCAATTTTGTAGTTGGTGATAATGTCAGATTCCTACAGGTGCGCCTTTTCACATTGTTCCCAATATCTTCTAGAAGCTCTTAAGCAGATCTTTTGGAAAAGCGAAAATGGTAGATAAAATCTGCGTTATCTAAAATATTAAAATAATCCACTCGTATATTGAACACTCTTTGTCGTCGAGTTTGTCATCTTTATCCGACGAACTTGAATACGCTAATAGCTCGACATCGCTATCTGAAAACATTTTCCCTTGAAAATGTAGCGACAGTCAGCACGGTATATATGTACATGTTAAACAAACAGCATTAAACGTAAATTGACAGCGGACCTAACCTTAAAAAAGAATACGTCAATCTGTCATACATCTGTCAATTTCAACTAACGGACGGTAAACTGGTGGTTCGACAGTCGGTATCGGCCGTCGGTAAAATTTTACTAAAATTTGACGAACGGATTGTTATAAGACGAAAAGAGTGACGTTTGTATCAAATTTCAGTTTATTTGGTCTGAAATTTAAGTAACGGACGTTTATAAGACCGGCTCTAAGCGCTTGTTCAGACACAGCGGGAACCGTTCAGTTTCAGAATCGCGTTTCAAAACACGCGATTTGTGTCATCTGTTCACACAGCCGCGGTTAATAAGCGATTTGTGCGCGCGAAAATAAACGTCAGTTTGACAGTTCTGGTGCCGTTCTCCATCTTTGAATATCAGAGATATATTCGCTCATTACTTTGCTAACCACAGCCGTGTTCCATGGCAAGACACATAAATATCATTCTGTCAGTTCATTTTGGTGAATAAATACCTACTTCTCTAAAATACTCTTTTTTTCCACCATTTCCAAATATCTCCACCAAATCCTGCCAAGCTTGGTTCTTGGCATATTTCAGTAATCCTCACACTATTACAGGTCTTTTCTACCATATTACAGGTCTTTTCTCCACTTCATCAATAAAAAATTCAGTGTCAAAGCGATCCATAACCATAGAAAAGAGAATATAATCCACGCGTACTCCTGTTGTGACATGGAACCGTGCGGTGCCCGCAACGCGACTGAACGCTCTCGTAAGGCTCCATAGTAATAGGATCGTGCGGGCGCCGTGCGGGTCTATTTTCTAGCGGTTGGGTTGCGGGCACCGCAGCGGTTGACTAACCGCACGGTTGTGTCTGAACGATCACATACAAACCTAGGTAAATGAGACCCGCACGGATCTCATGCGATTCTGAAACGGCACGGTTCCCGCTGTGTCTGAACAAGCGCTTAGAGTACCCATTGCTTCAAGCTAGCTAAGTGTACTCACTTAGCTAGCTTGAAGCAATGGGACATTAATAGAGGTCTATACTTGTGCCATTAGCACGCCCCGAAAGACCTCCTTGCCCGCTACAATAGGCAAAAAATGAACGCTTGATACCGATATAATATATTCCCAAGCCGAAGGGTGTACTGAAAAAAATCCCTTGATACTAAAGAAAATGTAATTAATGATAAGTTGAACTTGACAAATAGCCCTCTTCTCTCTCTTTCTCTTGAGTATATCGCATCCCTAATCTTAGACTTTGACAAATTAAATTTTTTATCGTTGAATTAAGAATGGAGAAATATTGAAAGCATTATTAAGTACCTTGTCAAAAAATATCACGACTCTAAATAAACTGCATAAAATTTGAAGACAGAAAATACAGTCTTTATTTTTCACAATTCATAATATGTACCTAAAGTATATCCAAAAAATAAAAAAATAAATGTTTTGAATGCAGTCGTTGAGGATTACTAATTTAAAATGTACAGAATTCTAGATTTTATGTATCTATTCCTTCCGAAATTATAGTTCCTATAAATTTATAGGCTGTTTAAATTTATGTTTCCTATAAAATCTCAAATTCAGTACATTATGAAGTTGTAATCCTCGATGAATGCATTAATTTTTTTTGGATATTGCTGCTCTTGCTTTTATACCCCGCATATATGAAATTTTGAGACAAAGCTACTTTTAGTTGATAAAAGCTCGAATTTCAATAAATATTTAGTGGTAATAAATTTATACTTGTATGTATTAGCAACAGAAGTTAGCAAGAACACCATACAAAATTACGTAAAACTATTGATCACAGGTCACATCCAAAATTAATTTAAAAGTCGTTAATTATTCCCACTCGAAGAGAAAATTGTCGAAATTTTCGGAGAAAAAGCAAGGCGTATCTAAGACGCAAACCATTAATTTAAGAAAGTTTTATTTGATGACAAATTCAACAAAATAATCGACAATGATCAGTGTAGATTTTTACAACTGAATACTTTGAGCGTCATAAATATATAATTTTGTATTTATTTTAGTTTTTTAGGATAACTTCTACCGCGCGCACATAAGTAAAATAACGATTTTTTGTTGTAAACAAACTACGTTTGATAAACCATTAAAGTTTATTAATTATTGACATTAAACCACTTTCCCATCCTCCTTGAACCACATCCCCTACCAACTACCGATGTAAATATGTATTCTATTGAATCCTAACCATTCCATAGGTAATCACCATTGGCAATACAAGAAGGAATGGAGACGTATTGTGCACGAAATTCCAGACAATTCATGGGACCATGATGTTCAACATTGAGTGTACGATGATGAAGATGAAAGGAACGAAACGATCTGGAGAGAAGACTAGATTAGACTGAATTAGAGTAGGTATAAAGCGAATTTTTAACATTATAAATATTTGGTTTAGCATCCGTTCTTATGTGTGTATATATATATAAATTTAATCTTCTAACATAATAAAATTAATTTTAAGTGGTTTACGAGAAATGTATGTTTATCAGTCTTATTTTATTTTATTTTTATTTTTTATTTAATTTAATTATACGGTACGAAAGTATACATTTATTAAACATGTATAATATTTATTTGTAATGAACGTGTTTCATACATCATTGGCTTTATCAAATGAGTGGCTTGGTGGTGAAGTGGTTATGACTCTCGACTAGTGATCCAGCGGTCGGTTGCTCGAGCCCTATTCCAGGACACCAGAAAGTTAGTCATATTTTCTTAGCGCAGTCGTTTAGCTTAATTTGAAAATAGTAAGAATGTATAATATGTGATGACAATATGCGACAATAATATGCGACATGTATTCGATGTTCGTATCCATATTTAAAATGATAATAATTACGTTTAACCATATACCTTTACGCTAAAACGGATTCATAGTTTGTATCTAGAAATCACCCTATACTAAAATAAAAAAATCTTTAAAAAAAACTTAATAAATATTTGTTTCTCAATAATCCTTACTTACAGTCCTTAGTATCATATAAGGGTCTCGATCGTAGCATCAAAAAAATACCGAAAACTCATTTGAAGCTATAAACACGAGCACATTTCCAGAATGTGTCTACTCTTTAAAAGTCTACGCGTGGGTAGACACTGGAACTAGTACAATTTATCGTTTTCGTTCAAAGATACCCCACTTTTGTAAATTGAATCTTTGTATTATTTAAGAACGGAACGAGAAAATCTTTGCTTCAATGGCGCGACTGATTTTTTCTCGTCGTTTAAGGCTATTTACAAACACACGAGCGGCGGGCAGGCACGCACCCCGCATGAAAGGACACGTTCCTATAGGTAACACAGGGGGGACTGGGATGGGTGACTAGGTGAGGGGCGCTTGATACCTACAGGGTTTTATTTTTTAGATCACAAAGCGCGCGCGACACAATGGCTGCTCATAAGCATGTGGAGGGTGTTTTAAAAAAGAAGAACACTGCATTTTGTGGAGATTTTTTGAAAGCTTTTGAAAATATGATTATACCTCGGATCTGTGGGTGACTCTGTAGCGGCACATTTATTAATTAGAAAATAAATCCGTGGGAAAGTCCGCTTTACATGAGTGACGGGTGAAGTAAAATAAGACAAGACTGAAAAATATTGAAGATGGGATACGATAGGTAAAAGAAGATTTATTTATATAATTAAACTAGTTAACATAGTTTACACCACTAAAATTTATTTGGTAAAATCAACCGGTTTCGGAAACGACGTTCCTTCATCAGGGTATACCCAATACTAATTGAACTTTACAAAAATTATAAACAATCATACTTCGGTGTTAAGTGTCCCCCCCCCCATTTGGACCGGTTTATTGGGTATACCCTGATGAAGGAACGTCGTTTCCGAAACCGGTTGGTTTTACCAAATAAATTTTAGTGGTGTAAACTATATTAACTAGTTTAATTATATTCATAATGAATAACCACAAAGTAATAGCAAAATACAACAGTAGAAGATTTATTTCATTAATTTATTCGGTCATCCAAGGGATAGACATAAATACATAGTAAAAAAGAATAAAATAGTTATATATCTCCAAAAATTATAGGATGACTCGGATAAGCCTCAGTGATAATAAGGAGTAAAAGTAAACAGTGATAATAAGTAATACGTATAATGTATATAATGTACATAGGCAGGAAGAGTGACGAACCTACATATCTCACCATACGATGATACTCTTCATATTTGTTACTAAAAATATCTATTGAATTAAAAAGGATATTATTGACTGACTAACTGACTAACTAATCATCACGCCGTTTCCCCAAAGGGGTAGGCAGAGAGGACAGAATGCCATATTCTTTTAATAGTCTGAGCATATATGTGAGATTGGAAGGATTTCCTATTATTGGTGTGATAGGTTAAAAGGGAAAAGGGATAGCTCTGTCTGGTACCCGATCAACTCTCCAAACTTACTAGAGAATTATGGCCTATTTCAACCAAATATCTATTTGCGTAATCGAAGTAATGTATTATTCCATGTCCCAAAATGCAGAACGGATGCAATGAATAGGCACACCATAACGCGTAGTGTGCAACTTTTAAACGAAATGGGTGATTTTGTCAACGCAGTTAATGACAGCTTTGAAGGAAAAGACAGATTTTTTTATATTTTTATTTGAAATATAATAGAAATCTAAAAGGTTTATGGATAACATTTTTACATGATTCAATATAGGAATGTAATAATAATAAATATAGTTTTTTATAGTTGGCCGAGTTTTAGCATTTTTGCCACATCTGTTTTGAATTTGTCAGTGGTCTGTTGTGGCAGGTCGTTGTATACTTTTAATCCGTTGCAAATTAGTCGGGATTGTCCTGTTTTTGTTTTGGCGTGTGTTATGTGATAGTTTTGACCCATTCTAGTGTTGTTTTGGTGTTTTTCGTGTATTTTGTGTAATTTTATGTCTTGGTCTTGTATTTCGCCAATTGCTAGTCTGAGAATAATTTTAAGTGTTTCGATTTTTGTAATGCTTTCGATAATTAATTGTTGTGTTATACGGTATACAGTTTCAGTTGGTGTCCGGTATTTCAGATCATAGACCATTTTTAGTATTTTGTTTTGCTGTCGTTGGAGTCTGTTTAGGTTAGTTTTGTTTCCGGTCCCCAGAAGGGTATCAAATATCGTATTCTATTCTTGACGTATGCCTGGTACATCAGAATTTTTACGGTATTCGGTGTGATTTCGTGTATTTTGTGGAATAAGCTGGTCAGTTTTGTCAGTGAGTCAATTACTTTGTCTATTTGAAAGGTCCATTTGAGGTGTCTGTCTATGTTGAGTCCTAAGTATTTAGTTCTACATAAGATACCCACCTCAAAAATTGTAAGGTAAAAGGAGCAATCCTAAAATAAAAATGCAAATAATATCATTGGGGTCTCATTCGCATTAGCAGTTGTCTTGCAGCAAAAAACTATTAACCGTAAAAAGGCTGCACTACTTTGTGCAGATGAATTCATTTTAAATATAATGCTCCTTGCTGCCGGCTGCCGCATATTCGAGATTTTCTGAAAGAGGATGCGCGGGGAGACAGATCGGGGGGGGGGATGAAGGGGGCGGGGAGACACGAGGGGCGGATCGTGCCTCGGTCGGGAGACAAACAAGCGATAATGAGTACAGGGATGGTGGTCGCATTCACTCGACTACAAAGGTACTCGCGTCTGGGGAGTCTACTCGCATCCCATTTCACATTTGGAGGTTTACCGGTTAGGAGAAATTAATAAACGTCGCAAAAGATTACGGGTAATTTAAATGATATTTTATCGACTGGTTTTAAATGATTTATTATTTTTGTGGATGCCGTCATTTTTGGTTACAGTGTATTCGTTAGTTATATTTTAACAAATAAGGGGAGACATATCCCAAAATAATCTAATCATCACCGATCTTTTAAAATTATATAGAATCATTGATCATTCACTTCTACATAAACATTGTATAGACTTACTGTTAAACATCCCTGTACTAAAATTGTATAAATACCTTGGATTAACCTTCGGGTACCGGAAGATGGAAAATGGGATCGGGGACCCGAGTGGGGTAACAAAGTAACCCTAGTAAAATTTGTGATGTATAATGGTTTGTAAATATTCAATAATTTTTTAATTACATTTCTTGTATAATGCGAACAAGATTCTACTAATTTTTTTCGTCATTATTGAACGAAAGAATTAAAGAACTAGAGATCTAAATAATAAATGAAATAAAGAACTAATGAACTGAAGAATAAACGAACTGAAGAATTAAAGAACTAGAGAATTAATGAACTACACAATTAATAAACTAAAGAATAAAAGAACAAGAGAACTAAAGAATTAATATTAATAAACTAGAGAATAAATGAACTAAAGAATTAAAGAACTAGAGAAGTAAAGAATTAGAGAACTAGAGAATTAATGAAATAAAGAAATAATGAACAAAAGAATTTAAGAACAAGAGAATTAACGAACTAAAAAGTAATCAACTAAAGAATTTAAGAACTAGAGATTTAATGAACTAAAGAATTATAACAGAAATATAAAAGTTTAAGAAAAACAGTTTTAGAAAAATATAACAGTTTTAGAAAAATATAACAGTTTTAGTAAAATATAAGAGTTTTAGTAAAATATAACTGTTTTAGTAAAATAAAATAGTTTTAGAAAATTATAACAATTTTAGAAAAACATAACAGTTGTAGTAAAATATAACAGTTTAAGGAAAGTATAACAGTTTTAAGAAAATATGACAGTTTTAGTAAAATATAACAGTTTTAGTAAAATATTACAGTTTTAGTAACATATAACAGTTTTAATAAAATGTTATATTTTCCTAAAACTGTTTAGGAAAATATAAAAGTTTTAGGAAAATATAACGTTTTAGAAAAATATAACAGTTTTAGTAAAGTATAACAGTTTTAGTTAAATATAAAAGTTTTAGAAAAATATAAAAGTTTAAGGAAATTATAACAGTTTTAGAAATATATGACAGTTTTGCTAAATAAAACAGTTTTTGTAAAATATTACAGTTTTAGAAAATATAACAGTTTTAGTAAAATATAACAGTTTTCGAAAAATATAACAGTTTAAGGAAAGTATTAGGCGTCTGATACACATGCTTATTTAGTGGCACCTAGTGCCACCTAGTGGCATGCTCAAAAATCAACCGCCGGTTGATTTATAATCATGCCACTGTCATTCACCATAGAGAAGGGATATCTTTGGAGCATGTGTGAACAGACTTGCTTATTTATGAGCATGCTTATGTCATTCGCGGGCTTCGCGGCTAGTATTATCAATGCGATCTTCTTAGTTCGCAACAGATGAAACAAATATGGCGCGATGGGGAGATGATAAAACATTACTTTTCGTGACTTATTATAGGAATCACGAATGTCTGTAGAATACTCGGTCATCGTTGTGTAAAAATAATATAGTGAGAAATAATGTTTACGAAACTTTATTAATAGGCATGAATGATTCAAATCTTACAATAAAAATTATAAAAACTAAAATCAAAAATATTTTGATTTATTGGTTCACTTGAATTTTCTGTTTCAGTTTGCAAAGTTTCCATTTTGAACTAGAGCGTCTCTATTCTATGACAAGAGCATGCCACTAATAAGCATGTGTGTTTGATTGTTAGCTTTGGGCTTGCTTATTTATGAGCATGCCACTAATAAGCACGCCAGTAATGAGTGTGTACAGTTGTTAGGGCATGCATATTAGTGGCATGCTAATGAGCATGCCACTAAGAAGCATGTGTATATGTACCTTTACAGTTTTATTAAAATATAATAGTTTTAGAAAAATATAACAGTTTTTGGAAAATATGACAGTTTTAGTAAAATATAACAGGTTCAGTAAAATATTACAGTTTTAGAAAAATATAACAGTTTTTGTAAAATATAACAGTTTTAGTAAAATATGACAGTTTTAGTAAAATATTACAGATTTAGAAAATATAACAGTTTTAATAAAATGTAACAGTTTTAGGAAAATATAACACTTGTAGGAAAATGTAACAGTTTTAGTAAAATTAACAGTTTTAGAAAATTATAACAATTTTAGAAAAATATAACAGTTGTAATAAAATATAACAGTTTAAGTAAAATATAACAGTTTTAGAAAAATAAAACAGTTTTAGAAAAATATAACAATTTTAGGAAAATTAAACAGTTTTAGAAAAATGTAACACTTTTAGTAACATGTAACACTTTTAGTAAACTTCTTTTATTAAAATATAACAGTTTTAGTAAAATGTAACAGTTTTAGTAAAATGTCACACTTTTAGTAAAATGTAACACTTTTAGTAAAATGTAACAGTTTTAGCACAATGTAACACTTTTGGTAACATGTAACAATTAAAAAATATGTTTATACCTTTGCCAAACCAAAACCACCACACCCGTAAATACGAGTGTTTACGGGTGCGGTGGTTTTATTACGTAAATATAAACAAATCACTGGATCGGTCGGACAGGTACTGCCAGAGCATGTTATTCAATTAAAATATTTTATAGATGTCTCACAGAGACGAAGCTGTTGTATGTATGGAAGTCTTTGTTGGGCGTCCATAGCGCTTACGAGCTGTCTCGGCTGGTTTAAGCGATCAGTTTACATGATGCAACGTTCACCGATTTCATCAAAGAACAACCATACATCTATCAAATTTTGTAAGATGTATCATTTATGATTTAAGCAACTTATTTTTTATATTTGAAACAATTACACTATCGCCATTTATGGTTTGAAAATTTAATGTAATTGAGAATTGACGTAAAGGAGGTGAGGGAATCCTAAAGAGTAACTATGAAAGATTGGTTTTCAGAATTAATACACTAGTGACTCATTAGTTGGGTTAAATAACTAGCATCTCGATGAAATAACTGAAATATGGAGATCTGAAAAAGTTTTTGATTTAAAAAAAAATGTTTAAAGGAATCATATTCATTCTTTTATTTAATTTAAATTAAACAGTTTTCAAACATGCAATATAAACGCCAGATAATTTTCTTTTTTAAGAGCAGTTCCTTTTAGAACATAATTTGTAAGAAAACTATTTAACCGATTCGAAAATATTTTTTAATAAATTAAAGGTAATTGTTTTCTTTGCAATATTATTGTGCCTATAAAATAATCGCATTTTACGTTCATATAATTGTGCAGGATATCTCATAGCTAGTAGCAAAAAATTTCATTCAAAAGAATTGATAATATTTTTTATCCTTTGGATGAAATATCAATAGTGAAGGAGGAAAGCGACATCTAAGTTTGCTTTTTTTCCATATTTCTCACTAATCATTTGTGAAATATTGACTTTCATAAAAAAATTCATTTGCTTTGATACAAATCAAATAAAATGGTTAAAACCGTTGCGGAAATTTGAAAAAAATTGCATTCTTTAATAATTTTTTTTGACTTGTACGAAATTAAATGAACTTTTAATATTTAATATATAATATGTATATTAAATGTATGAAAATTAATGATTAAATTTTAATTTCATACAATTTTTTACAGAAATGTGTTACAAAATGTAAGAGAAGCAGTAAGAATAGTTTGCTCAAATTTGCGAATGGTTGTCTCAAGGGATGAACGAGGGAGAAGCATCTCTTCCCTCAGGAAGTGATCAGCGGTCATCAGATGTTTATGAGCCTTTTATGGGAATGTCCAGCGATAAACAGCGGATGGGGATACTTTGAAACAACTATGTAACGACTCTTTGAAAGCTATTAATGTAAGTGAAGTGATTGCAATTGTTTAGTATCATTATCATTACCTACAGCCCGACGAGGGGTGAAGATTCAGAGTCAAAGAAAGAAAGACAGTTTTAAAGTTTTGATAAAATCGCATTGGTAGATAGAAGTAGATCAATTTGTTTTTTTATTTATTTATTTTATTTTTGTTTATTTAAGGAAATAGTACAATTAATACATAATGTGTCTATACAAAAAATTAGCCATAGGTGAAGAACATAAAAAAATAATAACAAATTTAATTAGAATATAAATTTACAATGCATTCAGAGGCCCCAGTACACGATTTTCGTATTTGCTCTCGATTTCGCTAAATTTAACGTAAACTTATTAAGTCATTTTGAAAAACCCATAGCTAAACAGGCTTTTAATCAATTTTATTATGATAGGTCCATTTACTCTTGAAGCATTTCCTTAAAAAATATGAACAAATATATTTTTATAACATCAAAAACATTATAACCCCGAAACACTATTTTAGTTTTCACGCAATACAGTTATCTTTGGTATACTAATCTCGTATATTTTCAAATAAAGACCATATATTTTATTTATAAAATGATTACACAAAGTTTGAAAAAGAAGTGGCGCTATTCAGACATTAATATTTTTCGACAACTTGTTAAATATATCGTTTTAAAAGACAAAAATTAAACGTTATTTTTCCTATATTTTAGTATCCATAAAACCATTAAAATATCGATTATTTTCATTAAATTTTACATGCGTACTAAGAAAATTTCACTGTCATTAATATAAAAATATTCAAAAAATTATATCTCATACTCAAGAAGTCGAATTAATTAAATCGTATAGTCTGAAACGCGCGAGTTCGCCGTCACCGAGCGCTCGGCTAGCCGCGGTGCGCGGCCTCCCGCGCCCAGCTCGCCGCGCACGGCCATAACAGACTATACGATTTAATTAATTCGAATTCTTGAGTATGAGGTATAATTTTTTGAATATTTTTATGGAATAAAAATCAAAATTAAACATAATAAAAAGTAAAACATTATAAAAATTAGCCATAGGTGAAGAAAGTAACGAAAATAAAATAAATCGAATTAAATTTACAAAAAGTTATGTGCCAAAAAGAAAGACAAAGAAGTTGTAAACGAAAGACTATGGTAAATTGGTAAAAAAAAAGTGTAGTGTTAATAGATAAGATATTTCACCCTAACTACGGAATCTTCCGGTGTGTCGTGTAATGTATGACAAAGCATGTAAGAGAAGCACAAGGTACAAGTAAATAAGGAATTATAATCGCAGTCTATTTACGCTGAATTTATTGAGGTTACATGCGAAGTTATATTTATAAGATTTAACACTTCTAGTCGATCGAAAGGTCAAAGATGGAATGAAAGGAAAAATGTGGGGTCGGGCTGTTCGTTCCTGGCGTCTGATTGGTTGGCCTGCTCACATTAAGGCTCATATGATTCATCATAATAGATTATATCAAACAATGCAAACAGTAATACGAATATCTACTGATAGCATATTCGAACTTAGAAAGCATATTCGATAAATAACACAGTAGATAACATAGTTTATCACATTTCCAAAATATGCAACTGAGACAAAGATGTTTAAAGTTTTATGTTCTCGTAATTCGAATAGTACTGTAAGCATTATCAGTGGTACTTTTGCATATCATATTCCTAATAATAAAACAAACACTTTTTAAAAGGATATTTTTGCACTCAACTGAAATAAAAATACATTATATGCAAATGTATCACTTTTCATTAAAAAACAGTAATGGAAAGTCACACAAAGATGACTTTTAAGTGCGCAGCAGAACTAAGGATGTACAAAAATATTAAAGTTTTAACTCAAAAACGTTTTTTTGTTTTTTTTCAACATGTACGATATGTCATAGCTCGTGACCAATTTTTTGATAATACTGTTACAAAAATTAGATTGCTGCAAATATATGTACGTACATAGAAGCTCATGTTTTCAGGGTTGGGTGAGCCCACCTGTGTGTGAGTGTATATCAACGGTTATCACCCCCTACCCTTCTCTGCAACACCCTCTCCGCCACCCCCAGGGAGTCCCAGGGTCTGCAGTCTGTCTGGTCTATTGTTGGCTGGTTGGTCTCTTGGAATTGTTCAGTTTTAATGTGAAAATGGCGCTGGATGGGAAATAATTGTGAAATATCTCTCGGCATTTCTAATATTTCTATGATTTTTCGCATTAATTGTATTTTTAATTAGTAGCATGTCAAAATTTACGAATTTCTATTGTCATTAGTTTATGATATCATAATAATTATTTTTTGCCCCCTATTATGATATATAACATTGTACACTTCGTCAATTTTGACGTGATGAATAAGTATTAATTTATTTTAAAAGTTGGTAGAAGTCAGTTTATTTCACATACGTCTAATATTTTCATCATACAAAGTGTAAAAATATTAAATTAAAGCCATCTGTGCTATTCTGAAAATAGCAGTATTTGGATGTCAGATCTTTATCCCAACACTTAAAAGACGAAAATAAAAATAAAAAATAAACGAGACGTAGGTATACGCCGGTATTCGGTGTTCGTCGGACTTAAATTTTCGGAAAAAGATTTTCTGAGTAAGTAATTACGACTTTTATTAAAATATTTGAACACTTTTTTTTATATTTCCCCGGCAGTTAACGGAACCTACTATTTTAAACCCTGGCGATTGTGTATGCGTAAAACTAACGCGACAACATAATTAATTATTATCATTTAATAGTAAATATTATAAATAAAATAGGCATTAATATAAAATGAGAAAAAAAATTCCGGTACCGGGAATCGAACCCGAGTCCCCTGGGCGAAAGCCAGATATCCCAATCACTACACCATGCAAGAAATGTAATTGAACCCCATGGCAAGAAGTTGTTAACTAACATTTTCGTCAAAAATGAGTTAACAAACCGACTAAACTAAATATTGTACGCTCTTTCCATTGGAAATAAGTTCAGAACTTAAAAATAATTAGAACATTTTCAAATCATAGGGATGAACATGTAAACTACACTTTTTAATAAAAATCAAATCAGTTACTAATGGGAAGAACATGCTATCTTCAATAATAACATGTTCATGCCATCATTCTGAAATTAACACGTCTTATAATTTGATTGGAATATTTATGGTTAATATAAATTTTACTCTGGCAGTACTGTCATATATTTTTTTTTATTTGAAGACTATTATAATATGTACTTACATATTACTTTTCAATAATTTTAAATGCTACATACCATGATTTGTATTATTAAATAACATGCCAGGTATTTTGTAATTTTGGATAATGGATGGTAAAAACGGATAGCATTTGAAGGGCTGTTTGATGTTCGTGTTTTACCAATTTTAAAAAGGTGTTATTCTATTAAAAATGAGTCCCAGAGGCGAAAAAATGGCTGTTAACTACATTTTTTAATTTTTTTTTTATAATTTTAATTTTTTTGGGCATAAATGCATTTTTTTTACTTCGTAACTACTTTTTTGATATTTTAGTGACATAAATCATTAAAAATAATCTTGAATTAGCGATAAAACATATTTTTCAAAGGCGAAATGCAAATGTCTAATTATCTCAAAATGACTTGATTGTTAGTTAACAACTTCTTGCCATGGGGTCTTCAATTGATTGCGGAGAATATGTTTATAAAGCACTTAGTATACCTAAAGAAAATATATTGTGCGCTGTATAATATTTTTGGGTACAGATGGTTCACGTCTTTGCTAATTTCTATTTGTAGTGTATTTTTTTAGGGGTCCCCCGCACATACGATGATGGCAACTTGCGTAGGCGCCTGCTTGCCGTCGAAAAAACTTTGGATCGATTTTTGACCCTTTTCCCGTGATCCAATCAAGCTGAAACTTTGCAAGCAGACTCGTGGCGACGATCAAGAAGATCTGTAAAATTTTCCTTAAAAAAAATAATAATTATAGTATAATTTTGGATTTTTAGAAATTTTAATGGTTTTTTTCAAATTGGAATCATTACAAAAGTTGGATTTCTACCAACGGCGCCGGCGGCCCGATAACGTCACGGAATATTTAAAATTTGAATTACTCCGCCGGTAGTTATAATAGGTACTTCACTACGAATTTCGAAAATTTATGACAATTGGTTCACAAATGACAGCACACTTCGGTTTTTTGGGAAGAAATCAAATAATAAAGAGATATTTTTAGAGATTTTTGACATAGATATTTGTCTAGACATGTTTCATT
>JADDOH010009418.1:0-134743 GCA_016648135.1 Agrypnia vestita
GCTTAGCACACATGAATGATGAAAGGAGGTTGTTATCGAACTGAGGATGACCAAAGCAAATGATAGTTCTATACCAGGCATTCAATAGAAGCTTTGAACCAAGTTTAGCAATACACTGATTTGAATCTGTTATCAATACACACATATGGATGTTGTGAATCATGTAGCAGGGAAGAGGATTACTAAACATTTGCTGTGGAAATGTGATCATTCATATAATATATCATTATGTTATGTGTGACGATAAATGTGTTTATCACAGAATGATAAGTTTATTAATTAAAAGAGTATTATTCGATATAATGCGGGTATGTGATTTAAGAAAATGTTCAAGTTTTGTGTTTACTGGGGTATTTATTATGGCGCGTTGTTACGACCTTTCGGGCCGACGTTTCGGATCCCATTGCAGGGTCCATCATCAGGGCTGATGTGTTGTTGTGAATGTCGGTGTTGTGGTTAACTATCGGCTTGCAATATCATGCCGAAGTCATGATGTGTTGTATTAAGTTGTGTGTATGATTCATCTGTTGTCTGATCACTATCTCTGCGGAGTCTAAGTGGTATAAATAGAGACTATAGAAGCTTTAAGGAAGCTTGACTTAATGCTAAAAAATGTCAATACACATATTGGATATTAATTTCTTGGTCATGATGACGTGTCAAACTCAAAGAAATCGATTTTTTTTTACAATATACGCAAATGAATTAAAATTAAAATAATCTGACCTAATATTGATTAAGAATCGTGCATACACATTTCTACGTAAAGATGACATGCGTCAAACGTTTAAGTTTGAATGTTTTCATGCGTTATTAGCATAGGAGTAGAATTTAAGACGTAGAATCCAGAAAATATCAACGCACTAACTATATTTGATTAGGAAACTCCGTTTTGTTAAAAAGTGTATATGTACACAAATTTTTTGAAAACTTCAATATCAGTCTAATGTTTAAGATGTTATCTAAACCTCTTCTAAAAAATCAATCTTGCAATTTCTGATAATTTGGTTAGAAGTACAAGTTTATTTAATTCATTAAACAGAAAACATCCTTTCGTTAAAGAGTTAAGGTTGTTATTACGGTCGTTAGACATATTTAACTGTAACAGTTTCGGATATTTTATACGAACCGTATTTATTCCGAGAAGCGAATCTCGAAGTTTCGTTGAATACTTTTCAACGTCATAAGGAGGACGACCTTTACCTGCGGAGGTGGAGGTCGGATTGATTAGGAGGTCGGACTGATTAGTGTTCTCTTCTTCTATAATAGAGGTCACCAGTGTGCAGTATGTACTAGTTACGGTGGATTTTACTGCGACTTCTCTCAACGGTTGAATCAATGTCGTTAGAATAGGGCGCCAAATACTTGATAGTTTGTAACTGTCATCTCTATTGAAATTGGGATGTTTGTATATTTCAATGGACTCCCTCACTAATCTGGGTATAAGGTATGGTTCTGTTGATAAGATTTTTTCCTTGCCAATTCTGATGAAGTGACAGAGATTTCCTTTGGATGCATGCAGAGATTTCCTTTGGATGCATGGATGCAGATTGCCGATATATTGGAGTTGTTGTTTTTAATTGCTCCAATATGTTCCTTCGATTAATGTTTGTCCTATGTAGAAAGCTCCACAATCGCATGGCACTCTGTATACACCTGGAGACTCGAACGGTGTGTTATCTTTTACACTACCTAACATACGTGAGATTGAACTATGGGGGCTGAAAAGGTCGTCCTCCTGATGACGTTACGAGTAAGTATTCTACGAAACGTCGAGATTCGCCTTTCGGAAATACATACGGTTCGTATAAAATATCTGAAACTATTTACAATTAAATACTTAATTTCGGCTGCTTAGACTCTAGAGCGTGTTAAGTATTTATTTAACTATGCTATTGAAGGAGTATTTCCAAATATATACTTATTCTATGTTAGCTGCTTCGATATACTGGATATACAAATTGTTGATATCATTATCCACTTCATTCACTAACGTATGCTATTTTTTTCAGGAACCTTAATATATTATTAACGATTATACTTATTCTCGTTCATTCGATTTTGATCCTGAACATTTTTAATACAATTGGGCCCATTGATTATTATTTGCGATGAAATTTCAATAATGCAGACAGCTGTTTTCACTATATTCAAAGTTTAGATACCGCAAAAGTGCCCGTCATTTTTGCCCGTGATGATGAAGATAATTTAAATAAAACTATTTTATACTGTTGTATTTGTGGTTATTCATTATGAATATAATTAAACTAGTTAACTTTGTTTACACCACTAAAATTTATTTGGTAAAACCAACCGGTTTCGGAAACGACGTTCCTTCATCAGGGTATACTCAATACTCTGTATTGGGTATACCCTGTTAAGTTAAGTTAACTAGTTTAATTATATTCAAAACTATTTTAAATAACAGATTGAAATGATCAGAACTCTGTCACATCGGGAGGATGAATATCCAATTTTTAATTCAACGTGACTTTACTACATATAAAAGCTAGTGCTTTTTGATTATATATGCATAGACGATGAATAATTATTTAAATATTAAAATCATAGAAATAAGCGCTCTTGATTCTAAAACCCAAAATTTATGGTAACAAATCAAAGTTATGAATCCTCAGGAAAAGCATCCAACTTGGATTTGATTTCGATTGTGGCTTTTTCATCGAAATGAGAAATTTAATAACTGGTAGAATATATTTTTCAACTACAATGCTTGTCAACACCAGACTATTTGACAGATCGATTTGGTATTTGCAGTCATTTTCTATGAAAATGTTGCCAACACAATGATATAAAATAAACCCCCTGACGATGATTCTGGAAACTCTTCAACCTACACATTATATATAACACTCAAAAATACGTTTGGTTTTTACTCACAAAGATATTCAGAATTTTGCTTGGCAAGTAATTCATACGTGAAAAATTGCATCCTCGAGGAATATTCAGGAATGCTCGATTGTGCCGCGAAAAGTTATCTTTTCTAACATGTTATCAAACGGATTTTACGAGGATGCATTTGAAAATGGTGCCTTTAAATTTACTGTAGTGAGCAAAATTCAATCCCCAATAGACACAATGAAATCCAGGCCAGAAAAACTTCCGGCTGAAATTTACATATCGTTGCTACTCTTACTACAGGATCAAGTTCGAAATCACATCAAAAAAATTGCATTAACCTCATCTCAAAAAAACATGAAGAAATAAGAAAAAGAGATTTATATTACATAATTAGTAACCGATCTAGTTTTGATTTTGTTATCATTGCCAAAATTTATTTAGAAATTTTTGCGTTATATAATGGCCTCACTTATAACAATAATGTCTTTCGCAAAAAAAGAAAGTCTTTGGAGACACCCTGACTTCGGTACGGTATTGCAAGGTAATACTTAACCTACACTTCAACACTCACTCATCACATCAGCCCTGATGATGGACCCTGCAATGGGATCCGAAACGTTGGCTAGAGAGGTCACATACACACGGCAGAATATCCCAGAAAACTATACACAGAAGACATGTCTTTCGCAGTTCAGTGGGCACGGTAGCGGATTCTCATACCGGGGGGTCCGGTTTAAAATCCTGATGATGTAAAAATATATCTATGTGATTTTTTCAAGGCTGTGTAATTTTTGTTGTATTCTATTTAATAATCACGAGGCCTAATAACGTACATTAATTAATAATTAATGTACGTTATTAGGCCTCGTAACCTGTTGAAATGGAAAAAATGAAAATAAAATTAACGTTAATTGCTTGAACAATATTTTTTCTTCTTAATGAAGGTTTGAGCTTTGTGGTGACATTATTATTAAAATAAAACACAATCACATTATTTTCACCACTTTATTAGATATACAATCTACATGTTTCGATAACAATAGCAATAGAACAGATAGCATATAATAATGGTTATTCTACTAAATTAATACATAATTTATTAAATAAAAAGATAAAACAATTTTTTACGTTTTCAAATATATTTTCTTATGAATACTTAAATGAAGAATAGGCTAACTAAGGAGTTGAACAAATATTCATTAGTTCAACTCCTTAGTTAGCCTATACTAAGCTATTATATTGAAGGATGAACCTTTTAAGATCACTAATACTGAGTAATGAAGTGGCTTACCTGTTCGATAAACCTTAAGCTCTCTAGCTTATTCACCTCTAATAATGGGCATGATACGTCTGGTAAAATCATATTTCTTTGCTTTTCCATTTCTTTGGCCTGGATAGATAAAAGGATTTTGCTAATCAAACACAATATTTTCAAATACTTTGATAGTTTCAATCGAATCCGAGACATAGACATTTGTATAATAGAGTGAGTTTTATTTTTTTGATAAAATATTAATATAACTATAGCAACAAATAAGTATTTTTTTTTATATATTAAGTTTCCTTTTATCGCTATATCTGTTATTGCTGAAAAAACAAATTAAATGAATAGCTTACAGTTTCGGTTAAAATATAGTTAAAAAAATGTGTTTCAGCAGTATTTTTTTAACATAAAATTTATGAATAAATATGTAATTACTGATTAAATTTAGTTTGGTTGAAGATGTATAAATATGAATTTCAACCCATTTCAACCCATAGGAATTGGAGTTATGGCAATTTTTATGCGACGGATTAAAAAGGATGAAATAAATAAGGAAGTTTTTTTTTGAAAATTAAGTTGTAAAATATAAGTTAATTTTTATAAATTCTTATGTGCGTGTATTTATAAACCTAAATAAAATCCTATTTTGAATGTATAATTATGATTATAAAATATAAACAAATATCTTACTAATCAATTTTCTCTTTATTTTTTTTTTAATAAAGATGCGAATACGGAATACTGTGACGTCAACATTCTTACTATTTTTATACAAAGCTAAACGTGTGTGCTATGAAAATAGGACTAACTTGCTAGTCTGGAGTGAAGTTCAAACCCGCGATCTTGCGTCGCGTCGCCTAGCGTCGCGGGTCGCGACGCGAGGCAAGAGTCCTTACCACAAGCTACTCACTTTATTACTTATTATTACACTTTATTTATATTTATCACATTATTACAATTTTTATGTTTTATTAAAATATTGTTATAGTTGACGTATTTGTTATAGTGTTATACTATTATTTTTACATTAATTTTTTTTACCACAACTTCATATTAAAAACGCCAAAGCTCAATGTCCCTTTGTTTATCCTACTCAAATACACAAAACCCAGCTTAACAGAAGTTTGTAAAGATATTTCTATAGTCTCAAACAACTAAAATAAGAATTTGTGAACATATCAAGCATTGCAGTAACTATATGCACATTTGAATACCATTTGCCTGTTTGAATGAATGAAAACAGCGAGCAGGCCACAAACTATCAATGAAGACTGTCAATGAAGAGAAATGTTTGCAGTGGAATTTCTCTGCCACTGCTAAAGTATTGTTATCTTTCTAATGATGCGCTTTAATTTTGAGGTTAATCAGTAACCCTGAAAGATGGAACATTTAAACTAACTACACTGACTATAAAATTACAACTGGAGTCTTATATTTCGACAATATATTAATCCTTATAGATCAAAGCAAAGCAATAGCAAAAGCATTATCCAACTATTATTTGTATGATATAGCGATTATGTGTAAAGGAGATACAAAACGGAAGTTTGGTAAGTGAAGCTTGGAGCTAGCAGGGGAGGAACGAAAGTAGACTGAATGCACTGGAAGATCACTTAGAGGTATGTGTGACATAATCTATTTATGATAGAGTAAAGAATGAATAAAGAACAAATGTAAAGTTGATGTATAATTTGGGGATATTAAACAAATTAACGAGAAAAGAATGGTTAAAAAATATATGACGCAAGTTTAGATGGCGCCAGAAAGAGAGGGTGGCCGCGGAAGACGTGGCATGACCAGATTGACCAAATACAGGAAGATGGTACTGTTAGATACCTCAAAAATCGACACTCTATCATCTCTGCCGGCCTCGTGTTGGTAAGATAGTAAGTAAGTAGTTCGAGTCAAAAATATTCCTAAACAATTTGAAAGTGAGGCAAAAATGTATAAACTATACAGTCTTTGAGTAGTTAGATGAAAACAGATGCATAAATAAGACGAGTATGATGTTTAAAAGTCGAGGGTGTACACAAAATAATCCCCAAACGTGCGTGGAGTCGAACACTTGTGTAAAATATACGTGTGTGAAATAAACGTCAGATTTAAGCTTGTATGTGGCGTGTTCTACCTTTCCACACGGGAGTACTGGGTGATTATAATGTGTATGTTTATATAACGCAGAACACTCTAAAATTCGTATATATCAAATGTAAAACTTGATGGTTAAAAACAACCTAAATCTCTTTCGGTCGGGCGTTATCCTTTATCGGGGGGTTGAAAAGAGTAATTGGAATTGTCAACCATCGATATACGTTGTAGCTTCTAGTAACTTTAATATTTTAACTAAAAAGCTTTTAGGAAAGCTACTTTCCTTTCTGAAAAAAATCTACTATTCTAAAAGTCTCGTAATATCTACCCTATGAACTTTTAAAAATATATATTTAACTTGTCATTGTTTGGCCACAACTTGTGTGTACCTCACATGACGTTGAATCGATTTAGGTATCTTGTGTTTCTTGACAAGTCAATTATTACTGTAATTATAGTATAAATCTCCTATTCAAATATATCTAGAGTGATAAAGAGCGGACGACACATAGTACTTCGACTTGTAAACAGCAAATAGCCTCCCTCGGGGTTAATAATTAACATCTGTACTGAGCTAACAACTCCAACAAACAATGAGAACCCTATATGCTGGTCTCGTACTAAAAGGGTACCACAGGGAGACTTATATAATACTGTTTATCAATTTAATAGCCTGTATTTATTACATAAAAATATTATATGGTAATTAGTGTCCCTTAAAAATAATTAAAAAGTTATCAAAACTTTCTACATAATGTTTGTAACACGTATTCTATAAACAACCCAACAAATAATTAAATTTCAATTTGTTGATATGTAACGTACCTATACATTAAAACCTTTACTTAATTCTTAGACATTATAAGATTTAATTAGCATACATATAAAATAATTTACAAAGTGATATTGTTCAACGTAGCGGTAGCTCTTCGAACAGAGATAACCATAGGCAATTTGGTCCTGTATATTGGAATATGAAACAATCTATGCTGAAGGTAATCATCAGGAACGTTCAAACCAATACTCTACACAGTATTAGTATTATCGTTCACATTCGATTAAAATACATATGTTTTCTAGTCTCTGTGTTTTGTAGCTAAGCATAACATGGAGAAACTCTGTAAAGCCAAGGATAAAGTCGTCTCTCATGTAGAGATATCTCAGAA
This sequence comes from Agrypnia vestita, assembly GCA_016648135.1. NCBI lineage: Eukaryota > Metazoa > Arthropoda > Insecta > Trichoptera > Phryganeidae > Agrypnia > Agrypnia vestita. Next base: position 7,378 of record JADDOH010009418.1, read on the forward strand.
ACTTAATTACTTTTGTACTTTCTCTACCATAAGAGAGTACTTAAGCTTATGTGGCCCCCAAATCATCGAGCCACTCTTGAGTCTGCTTTGCACCAAGGGGTTTTAAAGAGTTCAAAAATCCTGGCAGTACGCAGAAAAAATCCTAGCTTTCCAATACATTAACACACAGTGCCTCTAATGGTCGTGAAATGTCAGGGTGCTCAAAAATCTAATGCCGGTATCCTTAACATTCGACGTTCATGTCCGAATTTACCTGTCAAAATAATAAGGCTTCTAGGCTGTTAAAATTTAAAGGATAAAATTTTTGTTGATCACTGTTTTAATTTTTTACGCTACAGGCCATGAGATCCAATTACTCTATCAAAACATCCCACCAATGCAAAAACACACCAAAGGTTTGGAAAGATTACTTAGTTTCCTCATACGGAATCAAACTCGGAACCCTCGACGTGAGAAGCAGTGTCATGCCCACTGGACTGCGGGGTCTCTTTATTGTCTTTTTCATCCCTCCATCCATCTCCATCAATAATTAAATAATTCATTTTAAAACGTAATTAATTGTAATGTTCTTCAGAAGATACGTCCTTTGATAAAATACCTGGAATTTATCCTTTGATATAATACCTGCAATACGTTAAAGTAGGTAATAAAAATAACAAAAATTCTCAGTCTACTCGTGAGGGATGAAATGATGTAAAATATGCACTTAAAAATCTATGAATAAAATGCTTCAGGTACAGAAGTGGATTAACATCTCCCGAGAGAAATTGAAGTGGTTGGATATAAGTGAGAAAAACTAGATGAAGAGTGAATAGAAGACTGAATCTCATGTAAATATTTATTTGTGCGAGCTGAAAGGCCTTTGCCTTGAGCAGTATAATGTAATGTAATAATAAAAATAACAAATAAAATAAATTAGACATAATAGATTATTAAAAATATCCCAAGTATAAAAATTTCGTTGTCTGTCTGTCCATCCGTCTGTCTTCGTGTAATCTCCATAACTTCTATATACTAATTATTTTTATTTTTTCCTTTTTTTCCTTTTTTCTTCTTTATAATAACATTTTTTACAAAACGACGTGTAAAAGTACCATCCTTTTTTGACGGGTTACAGCTAGTTTTATTATATTTACGTTGTTATCTCTACTTAAGTGCGGAATTTTTAAAAAATTTATTTACTAATTTTTTTTTCACTTCTCGTTTTTTTACAAGTAGAGTTAGCAACGTAAATACAAGGAAATATTTGTAATAATCTATCATTCTATGATTCTCTACAATGTAAATGCCAATTCTGTCGATAAAATATTTTATAAATATGACATAAATATAAAATCTAAGCAAAAATGTTTATATATATATTTTAAAAAAATTATTTGACATATTTATTGTGACAAAACTCTGTGACATTCTATTTTCTGTCCTCTGGGAACATGCAATGTATTATATGTGTACGCTACGGCTTCATGCCGAAGTCTGATCATCGAAGTCGTATAAATGAAGTATTTATTTTTATCTAACACTCGATTAAGCTGTGGGTGAGAACATTTGAACCGTGTATTATTATTTTGGTAAAAAGAAAATGATCAATCATTGTAAAGTGTGAAAGTTACTGGTTAGTCACCCTTACGAAACGAGGCCGGCTCAGTATTGATTTTGTGACCCAGAGAAACCACTATTTGTTATATATCATTATCTGGATCGTAACCTCACTTTATCAACTAACTATCGAAGGAATTGTTGCAAGCACGTGTCGTTGAAATTTACCTTTCGGCAGTCCGTGGTAGCCGAGTATGGAACTAAACTTGTATGTGTTTACGTATTGGTAACTAAACGTAGTTGTAATTATAATATCAGACACATAATAGATTAACGGATTATTAGTTAACTTAGTAAAAACCACTACCAGATTTTAGGTCTACCGGTTTCGAGACGTACCCGTCTCTTCGTCAGGACCAACACTACACTACTATATTCACAACACTATACACCTCAACCATAGAATTGTTGAACTTTCATCAATATTGATCATATTTATTTGTGCGAGCTAAAAGTGATGTGATCAATATTGATGAAAGTTTAACAATACTATGGTTGGGCTGTATAGTGTTGTGAATATAATAGTGTAGTGTTGGTTCTGACGAAGAGACGGGTACGTCTCGAAACTGGTTGACCTAAAATCTGGTAGTGGTGTTTACTAAGTTAACTAACAATCTGTTATAATATCTAACCACAAAGCTAATGCTTTAAATATTAATAATACTGATAATACATAATAGATTAATGGCAATCCAGGGTTGTCTATCATAAAGTTCAGCTTCACTAAAATCTCACTAATAACCGATTAGTATACTTGTTTATTTCTATATCTGATGCACAAGTTCAAATTCAATCTTGTTTTTATAGCATAAACACATCCTGGATTGTCTTTATGACATCTCAAATGTTTCTTTTTAATAATCGTTTCAATGATCCTTCTGAAAGCGTTTCTCCATTCCTACGGAAGAGTGCCGAAAAAAATGAAGAGTGCGTCTAAGGTTGAGAGTATGTCTATTTTCTTTTAACTGTTGTGAATTCACGATCGAATTGGACGATCATTCGTTTACTTCGTAGAAATGAATAATAATTTTAGGAAATAATAATAATAATAGTTAGATTATTTATCTAGCGCCGTTTTCGTGAGGGCGCTTCACACAGAACAACTTACTGGCTAAGAACATTTATTTACTACTTATTACTCATTCACTAGATGACATGCAAAAAATGCGATTAACATTTAAAAATATAATAGTTGGGAGCGCTAGAAAGAATCAGGTATTTTTGCCAAGTGCATACTAGGAGTGGGAAACATACAGTTTTCATTTTGCTTCAAAATATTAAGCTGTAGGTGCTAAAAACAAAAATTTATTTTATAGTGACCGATAAAATTATTTACCCATCAAGGCTGGATATTCACTGCAAATACAAAGTTTTTTTTCGATAATGTGGGGTTTTATTATTAATTTATATCATAATGTATATGCTAGACTACATTTTAGAACGGTAGCTTAGATAGAAACTTTGTTTTTATATAGAAGTAATAAAATGAACATTTCGCGAAAATCGTTTTTAGTGTATTAGAAAAAACCAAAAGATTCTGAATATTTGTATGTACCCAGAATATGTTTATATTATGTTCATAGTATAAAACTAGCATTATGATGATAAAACCGTACTAAAGTAACTAAGAAATGTTCAAAATTAATAAAGTTAAAAAAAAAATTGTAACAAATTTTTGTGTTTTGATGATTTTAAAATGCTTTTTAATCAAATAAAAATTTGATTTTAAACAATATATTAAATTTATACTGTCGAACACATGGTTTTTAACCACTAAAAAGTTGAATTTCCATTATAAAAAGGTAGTCCAAAACATAATAAAGGAATCTGGAAATTTGTCGATTAGGTTTGTTGTATTTAAATCGAGGCGAGAGAGAAATTAAAGTCCATTACATGTTACACACTACACTTAGATTCTCATGGTCAAACGTAAAAAAATTAAGCAATATTTTGTTTAAGAATTCCAAAATGTCTGTGGTAATATTATTTATATAAGTAACAAAAAATACTTCGTATCAATCACTGTTTATTGAATTAAAATTTAATCATTTTTTTATTATTTGATGTATCATTTTTATTTTTTGAATACTTTAATAATAATTATTCATTAAATAAATAGAATCAAATGAAATTCACTCAATCAGGAATCTATTCAATATTACTTTATATTTTGTATCATTAAACAGCTTAGTTTTATAATCCGAATTATTATTATTACTCAATGCTTTATAGTCTTTGAATTCATTAGCGATTTGAAAGACCAACATATTAAGTACACAAAGGTTCGCTAATTCCTTTAAATATCATATTCCCGTTTCACGACGGGAGCCAGAAACCTGATATTATTTGTGTAAATCGTGTTTCAGATAAACGTTTATATAATCAATAGAATAAACATACTATAAACAGTGTGAGAATTTAATGACATACACATTGACGAAATTAATGTACCAAAACAATTTCATTAATTTTTCTTGGAATCTCAAGCGTGTTGCGCAAGTCTTCGAATATTCTGTAAAGCGGTAACTATTCTACACAATTGGCTGCGCAATATGGACCAGGTGTGATCTCTCTGGTGAGAGAAGCTTGTGAATTAGAAACGAGTGCCTATCCAACTGAAAGCAATAAATATTGGCATTCTGTTCGCTCTCACGAAATGCACTACTGTTAGAAGTTAGCAATTGCATAAATTATTGTGTTATTTAATGTTACATTTTCTGCTAACTGTTACTATATTATACGACTTCTACAATCTGCACACGTTGGTAATAACATTACATCCAAGCATTAAAATAATGTCTTCTTCAAACACAGCAAAATTATTCTGTGGTGACATTATAATTATAATTTATAGAAATACACTTTGTTATCATATCATGGATCGTGTAGCGAAGCTAAAATGGTAATGAGCAGGACACGTTGCAAGACAGGATACTACAAGATGGCCTCCCAGAGTTCTAAAATGGAGACCTTGGGAAAATAAAAGAGGCATCGGAAGACTTCAAAAGAGATGGGCCGATGATATTGTCGCTGTGGGGGGAAAGAAATGGCTACAATTAGCCAACAACAGGGAAGAATGGAAAAATAAGGAAGAGGCCTACATCCAGCAGTAGAAAGACGAAGGCTGATGAAGAAGAAGAAGACACTTTGTTTACACCACTTTCTTTATTATTGAAAAAATTCAACATGTTTCAAAGCCAATGGCTTCTTCGTCAGAATAACAAAATTACAGATAATCAAAATATTAAAACGTTATATATGGAAAATGAATAATATAAAGTACCTACTTAACATGAAAATAAATTTAAAAGATAACTTTTTGCAAAAAGGACCTGATTATTTATAACATTCAATGTACTATTAACTTTTTCTTATTTCCAAAATTTCTCAAAATGAAACTGTGATTCTGTATAATTTGTAAACCCTTATTAATATCAAAAGAATGATCCATATCCAAAAAATGGTTAGAAAATTCGGAATAATTATTAATATTTAAACACCTTAAGTGTCCTTAACTCTAACTTCAAAATTTCTACATGTGTTTTTTTTAATTTTTTCAATAATAAAAAAAGTGGTGTAAACAAAGTGTATTTCTATAAATTATAAATAAAATAATTATTTTTCAAGGAAGTGAACTGCGTAAACATGTCAATGAAATTTTGAATATTTTCTCGAATAGTTTAAGTTATTCGTATAATTTTAATTATTAGCACAAGCTCTTTGATTACTTCGTAAAAAGTAAATATATTTCATTGACATTTACATCTCTGAGTGATAATAATGTCTTTGGTGTCCATTTTATCGTGGTCAATTTAGACACGCTACTTTTGTTTTTGCCGAGCCCTTAGTGACACAAAATTATACAGTGAAGACACTACCTATTAGTATTATTAATTGCATGTACTCAAGTACTCGACTGTAGTATACATGTATTTATGAGCTCATCAAACTGTATTATTTCTTAAAGCAGGCACATCATTTTTACACTTCTTCTATAATTGATTTTTCTTTTGGCAAAATGTATTTTATTCTTCTATTGTATTAAATGAAATTCACTCCTTTCTAACCATATGTTTAATAACTTAACAAATAATTTATTTTATCTTATATTTTGTCCTCATTTTTGATGTAAACCTACACATGTGGGAAGAGATTCATCATAAATGGCTAACATACTTACTATACATTTGTGTTTTTAAGTTCACGATAAATAAGTAAACAAAATAAAATATTTTATTGTGTACATTTATGTAATTTTAACATTACAGATATGATTCAGGATTATTCTGGAATTTAGAGAAAGACAAACTTGCACACCATTATATAAACATAAATTTGACATTTAGTAAATTGTGAGTTTGATTTGAGGACAGGTAAATGTGATTAAAATCCAGATTCACATAATACGATATAAAAAATAATAACTTATGATTAAAATGAAAAAAATATTGAAATAGAATGTCGTCTGGAGACAATGAGGTAAAACAAATGTTATATAAATAAAGTACGTTACCGCTGGAAAAAAGTGTAAATTATCATCCGAGACCATCATAAGCCCTCCGAATGGAGACGTATTCTTAGAAAGTTTTCAATTAAAGTGGCTTGAACAAGTCTTACGAATGTCAGAAAAGCGCCTACGAAAATATATCTTGGTCACTCCCGGTAGGGCGCCTTAGACTAAGCTAGAACAAACGATAAAAAAAATATATGAAAATGAAGCGCGCAAGATAGGGAAACAGTCAAGTCTTGAGACGCCAGATGCCTTAGTATAATGTTACGATGATGACGATGATTAGTTAAACATATGTTTGAGGTTTGAAAATGTAAAACGAAAGGAAGAATAAACATAATACATTGGAAAGCATTTGATCTGGCACATTATGTATGAAGGGTTAATCAATATATATATACAAAAAGAAACCCGTGTTTCCCTCTACGCCAAGTTTTCTCCACAACCAACCACAACCACTCACCGGTGATTATGGTGGTGGATAGTCCTTGGTGTCACATAGAAAATATGCGAGTTTGGTGGGGGTGGCTGCGTGGGTGGGAGTGGGTGACGAAGATGTGCTTTCTAGCACATTGTTTTGTTATGGGAAGGCCGAAAATACTTCAGATTGTTTCAAAATAGGCGCGCTGACTGTTTCGGTGAGTCTAGAAGGTTCCGGAAAAACCTGCTCTATAAAGTTCTGGAAGGAGAAGGCTCTAAAAAATTCCCGAAAGTTCTATAAGGTTCTAAACTGAGCGGCGGAATGTGTAGGTGTGTTTAAAAGGTTCCTGTACATTCGAATTTCTTGAAAGTGTGTACTAAAACAGTGTACTAAAAATCTACGCATGCGAAGCCGCGCGGGCACAGCTAATAAATATATAATGTGAAAAAAACGACGATTTTAAAGCTTTGTATCACTGATGATAAATGTTCAGAGAGCGCTACGGTTATTTGGACACATGGAATGCTATTTTGTTTTATGAAGAGAATACGTTAAATAAAATGTATGATGATTGTGTTGGAAATAACAGTAACACTAACTAGGGAAGTTGTATTTTGATAGAGATAATCTGATTTTGTGTTCACCACCCCGTGGTATCGCAATGAATTAAGCTGATTGTGCGTGCGTGCGCGAAAAAGATAAAAATGACGTAGACCTTATATTTCACTTTGATAAATTATTTAAGCAAAACGCTTTCCATGATTTTTTTTAAATTTCAGTTAAAAAATTAATTAAAACTATATAAAAATATGAATTAAGTACTTAGAAAATGCAAGTTACAGATGTATTTTGAAAAACTGAGCTGTCACTTGCTATCCTCTAATTAAATATTATTTTACTATTTTACCTTATAGAAAACTACCAATTTCTGTCAAACAAATACTATTCTCCATGTTAGTCTAGATGGCGTTGTTCTCGTAGCTTTAAATAATTACATATACAGTGTTTAACAGAGCTAGTTCACAATAATTTACAGGTAAATTCCTGTCTTGATTATGAGTCGAAAATGATTAGGCAACCTTCACCTAATGTAATAGTTAAGGAGATGTGCGACTTCAAAGATTTCATTTTTTTTAAATATTTCTCACTTATTTTTGCAAAACGTTGTTCTATCATTACAGTAACTTATATTTAATATGAAAAATTCATTTTCTTAATACAATTCAAATTAAATGACAAAAACCTTCCAATTTCTATTGAAATGTTTTCCAATTAGAATTTTTTCAGGACTTTTATTATTTTATTTAACTTATATTGAAACGAATGAATTTTTCGTAATCGATACAAGGTGCTGTACTGATACTTCAACGTTTTGTAAAATAAATGTCAGAAATATTGAAAAAAAAATGCAAAATTTGTGATTGCATAACTCCATAATGGTTGCTTAAACATTTTCGACTTATAATCAAGATAGGAATCCACCTGTAAAGTATTGTGGACTAGTTCTGTTACACTCTGTATAATTCATTACATAATTACACTCTGCATCAAATTTTATTTTTCGAGAATACTTGCACATTTAGCAATATATTGACAATAAGGAATTATTAAATAATAAAAATTTTAACGATCTTCAAAAACTTCTGCACAAATTCCATATATCATCACAAAGATTCAACATGAAAATCTCCGTAGCCAAGACTAAGAGCATGGTGACATCAAAACAGCCAATACCATGCGAGCTTGCAATTGACGATAAAATAATAGAGCAAGTAACGAGCTTTAAGTACTTGGGTGTCGAGATATCCAGTAGTAACGACCTCTACGAAGAAGTAAGGGAGCAAGCAAACAAAGCCGCAACTATTGCTGGATGCTTGAGAAATGCTGTCTGGAGAAACGAACATAGGCTCAAGGAGAGCAAAGTGAAGATACATAAGACCTGTGTCCGCCCAATCATGACGTACGGTATCGAGACAAGGGCTGACACTACCAGAACAAAAAATCTCCTAAGAACAACTGAGAGGAAGACTCTCCGACCCATTGCGGGACTGACAATCCGAGACCGAGTGAGGAATTCCGAAATACGAAGGACTTGTAACGTCGAGGATATTGTCCGATGAGACCTAGAAGACGTTACTGGAGAGATCATGTGGAGAGAGCTTGTTCTGAGAGAGTAGTGAGCATAGCAGCGAACAAGCTGCCGTCTGGTACCAGACTCCCAGGAAGACCGTATAAAAGATGGCGAGATAGCTGGACATCTGTATCCCAGGAACAGGCTCCGAGCAACGACAGGACGCAGTCCTAGATGAAGCAGAAGAAGAAGAAGAAAAATTTCCAAAAACAAAACTTTCCACACATATTATGAAAAAATGAACGATTTTTTTGTAGAAGATTATTACCTATGTAGGTATTTGTTTTATGTATTTGATTTATGTATATAACGCTAGGACATTTAAACAACGATCTTATATAGAACTGAAATTCAAATACGTAAGCGTACCTACTTTATTTTTGACAAGTTCTAGCTGGTATAGGTACTCATGATACATAAATGCAATGTTTACTACATTCAATGAAATTTTCTAGAAGGTGTCAGAATTTATGCTACATTTTTTCAATCAAATTATTTAAAAACAAGTGATTCGCAGTTAATTTAGGAGAACCTTGTCGAGTCCGTGGGCTAACGACCCTACTAGGATAAGGAGATGAAGATGATGATGATGACGGTTAATTAAAAAAAATCATTTTCATTAATTTAACAAACACGATTTTCTTTTATTGAGATTTTTTCAGAACACTACAAGAAAAATTAAGGTCAATCAATGCCAATTATTAATTGTTTATCCAGTAAAAAAAACAACAATATAACACACGGATTATTGAAATGCTTAGAATGAACATCATCGAATTAATTTTTTTTATCAATTAACTATCCTAGACTATTTTTTTTTCAATTAAATTTTTATCATTAGGTCCCCCGCACTGTGCTGCAGTTGACAGTTACCTAATAAAGACTTTACAAAGAGAGATAATTTATTAAAAAAAAAATACAAATACAGTATAGCCTCTCAAATATCCGAGACATTAGAAAAACATTAAACAACGCAGAATCAAGAATATATAATATATATATCAAATAAATAATAATTTCGAAATTGCGAAAGTCAATGAGACGTGTCCCTGATTAAATTTATTTTTTCAGGGGTGTATTATCTGTGATTCCGTTCATTTAATATGTGTAAATTTTTCCCCTACCATCCCGAATAATCATGCATGGAGTATCATACTCGTATATAAATGAAAACGTTATGAAAATTTATATTTTATGTTTATTTAATTTAGTTTTTATTTTGGTATTTAAATCGATCAAACATATTTATAGACAATTATTTATTTATTAGTAAATTAAAAAGAAATATGTGATGAAATCAGCACCCGCTATATGAAATAAGTAATTAATTATTCCTAATAAGAAATTAAAAAATATTTTAAAAATAAAGTTTTTGATTAAAAATATTTATTTATGCACTTGTGACAGACTTATACTCCCTGTTTTCTATCATTTTATGCACGACTCATACTTTATTTTACAGACATATAAAAGACACATATACCAGAAAAAAATTCTGCACAGAATTAAAATTCAAATGTTTTAAAGCGTATTTTAATTTATCAGTAAACTATTCTCGGAAGAATTGGATATGTGATAAATTGTAAAAATGCAGTTTATCATATTTATATTTTTAAAAATCAGAATATTTTGAAAAATTATAAAATTAACGATAAGAAGAATATGGACAGTTAACACTTTGACTGCTGAACGATTTTCTTCGACATCACGTCGGTGCTAAAAATTTAGGCAGTATTTAATATTCTTAAGATAATGATTTTAGGGATTATTCATTGTCATTTACCCCCATAAACCCATTAGTTCTCTCCGGGCGGTCAGCACCGCCATAAACACACAACTGTTTTTTCAGTGACAAATGTCGTGTAGTGCGTTTACACTCACCCAAAAATATATTTAGTCAATATTATTTACCAAAATAATTGTTTTTCAAAAATTATCATTATTGCATATCTTATCTTATTCAGATATTTTACAATTATCTGTAGTTGACACGTCTAAATTTCGTGTGTTGGGTTATTTTTTCGTATATATTTTTCATATTTATTTTTAATCGACGTGATATAATATTTCTCAAAGGCGCAGGATTTTAGGATTAGTGATATAAAACAAAAAATATAAAACATAATTTTGACATTAAAAAACTGAAGCAGTTCATATTATAAAATGTATCAAAATATAGTTTTAAACCATGCCGTAAAAGTGCTGTGCAGTTTTACATAACACTGTAAATATAAATGGTAAACAAATAATAAAAAAATAAAAATCTGGTTGGTCAGGCATTCAGAACGAAAAAAAAATGTAGCTTTACATTTATTGTGCACAATTTTAGATCGCTTTTGTGAGAACGTTTGATGCATTTGTATATGATATGTATGAAAATATTAATATCAGTAATAATTTTTATGAAAAAGTCTCATGGAACACTACTATACTCATCCTTTACTCCCTACACAGTAGTAGACAGTGTCTCAATTCAAGAAGTTTGCAGTAAGTGCGCACAAATTATTTAAGAAAAATATTACACTATAATATTTCAAATTGGAATTCCACACAAATATAAAAAATATAACTGACCCAAAATAAGAAAAGCTATTTTCCGTTCTCGTTACATGACGAATCCACTCTTGTATTCAGTTTGTGATAAAAAAAAATTATCACAAACTAATTGAAAAAAAACAATAAAGAATGAAAGCTTGTATATATTATTATTATTATTAATATTACTATTAACGCTGTTATCTCTAATAATAAAAGAAAAGATGATTAAAAAACATATATATATCAAACAAAACTTTGATTATCTTTGAAATGTGTACGTGGCATGATCGGGTAAATCAAACAATGAAAGATGTTTTATTATTTGGACGTACGTGAGATAATTTTCGGAAATAGAAAAGGTCATCAGTGAATCGTGGGCACTCGAATGATGATGGATCTGTATAAATTTCAAAATATGTGAACTTTTAAGAATAATTTGTTTAAATACTTATCTTTTAGCCACCGGGAAGAAAAAATTTTGAACAATAAGCAAATCTGTTTCAATAAAGTTTTAAACTCTGTTTTGACCTTAATGAACAAACTGTAAATACATTTTTACCAATATATTACATAATTGTAAAAAATTATTATTATTTTGTTGAATCAAAATTTTCAAATTTAACCGAGGAAATCGTACTTTTAAACAGCCCTCGATAATAAAATTAATTCTACGGTAAATCAACACAACGTTGTAAGCCCAAAAAGCAATCAGTTTAAAATGTGTTTACTTTACTGGAAAATTCTATGTTGCGAATATCAATATCCCTTCACACACAAAAAAATTAATTTTATGTGAAAACATCATAAGCTTGGATTACGTGAAAGGGTCGTAGGTATGATTCTAGTCTGATAAACAGGATTATACAGGAAGAGGCGCTTAGGTTTTTTTGACGTGTGAAGAAAATGGTAGGAACGTACGATTCAAATATTTATGAAAATCAGATATGCTTAAAATAAACGTAGTATTCCCAGAGAGTGTACCTTGGTCATAAGATAAAGCTGGGAGAAGAAAACCAAACATCAGAACTACCAAGAAGAATAGGTCTGGGCTGGGCAGCATTTGGTAAATTGAAACACTTGTTTGAAAATAAAGAAATCCCAGTATGCCTGAAAAGAAAAATGTTCGATACATTCATCCTACCGATGTTGATATATTGCCTAGAAACAGCTAAAAATAACACTAAAAAGCATACACAAATTAAAATGTACACAGCGGGCCATGGAAAGGCAGATGCTCGGCGTAAGCCTTCGAGATAAATTCAGAAATGAAGAAATAAGACTCCGAACAAAAGTTGCCGATATTATGAACCGTATTGCGAAACTAAAATGGCGGTGGGCTGGACATATGGCTCGACGGGAGGATAGTCAGAATCTTTCAGTAGAGGCCCTGGACGAAAAATAGAAGCGTCGGAAGACCTCCCAAAAGGTGGTCTGATGACATAGTTCAGCAAGCAGGAAGAACCTGGATGCGAAGGTGGAGAAACTGAGATGAGTGGAAGAAAATGGAAGAGGCCTACATCCACCAGTGGAGAGAAAAAGACTAAGGAAGAAGAAGAAGAAGATTTTAAGAGAAATCAGATACGGTGGTCCGGGTGTAGACTTCTACAGTATTCGGCTTACTCTTAAATTATATATTTTAAAATAGAGGACGATTTTTAAATTCTTCTAGTGATTTGACATACATGGTTCACGCTCATGCTATCTACATCATCTGCTAAGCATCGCGTCATCTCAAGCTCAGAGTCGTAGGTTTAAAGAATAATAAGCATTTTCTTATACCCTCCATTTTTCTGTCAATCGGTTTTAATTCGATGAGATTTTTTGAAATCTTGATTGAAATAAATTTATTTCAGCGGACATCGAATCTGTCATTTTTGGATCTAGAACAAACCTTTAAATTACTGAACTATCTGATCTCATCACATCCATATTTCACATTGGATTTATTGGGCTTTTCACGAAGATAACTACCAACAGACGTTCGAAACATAATTATGTATATACATTGTACATATATACTAAGGGTAGAATTAAAACAACTAAGGTTTTAGCACTATTTGAGGTTTTGATTAACTTGTTTGCATGGAACAAGCACTAGATTTGAGCTATTTAATTTATAAATATTATATCTATCTAATATTACTGACTCAAAAATAACTAAAATATTAAATATGTGCTACCATAGCCTAACAAACACAAAAATACTTGTCTCATTTTTCTCATATTTATAATTAAGTTTAGATTTAATTTAGATAAGAAAAATTCAGAAGGTGTATAGAAATTTTCAAGAAAAATGTTTGTATCGTTACAAGTTTATCTTGATAATTTATAATTTATTAGGATAAAGAAAAGTAATCGTTATTAAGACAGTTACTAAAATATTACGCATCTTGATATATATATGATTCACAATTTTTTGAAATTACTTGGCTTTTTGGACATCCGAAATCTACAATCGCCTGTTTAATAGCATTTTTTTAACTATTTACTTGATAAAGTTTTAAAAAAAGAGCAATATTATAGGTTTACATATTGAAACAATGATTAATAATAAACAAACAATCTATAAACAGGAATAGAATAACGTATAAAATGTCGTGATATATAAGGGGTTAGAATATCATTATATTTTTTAACTGCTTTATCAATTTGTTGTAAATTTATTTGATACTTTTTAGTAATAAATTAAATGCACTTGTGAAAGCCATGGAAATAAAATCATTATTTCGACAGAATATTAATTGATAATTTTTAATCGAGTTTTCAAGGCCGCTAATACAATTTCTTCTTTCGCAGGTGCGCGGGAAATAAAAAATAAAAAATGAACGTCAAGATGTCCGCTCCGAACGAGGGCGCGGAGAATGCCACCAACTCCGGCTACGGCAGCAACGACGAGACCACCAGCCTGCTGCTGCACACGCCCTCCGTCACGGTCATCGCCGCGGAGGGCGCCCCCGCGAGCGCCAAGCAGACCCCCTGCAAGCCCGTGCTCACGCGCCAGGACTGCACCGCGCGCTACCTCACCTCCCCGCACCCGCAGCTCTCGGGCAGCGGCGGCCTGGGCGGCAGCGAGGAGAGCGGCGCCTCCGTGCGCGTGGAGGAGGCCAGCACCAGGTCGGTGCCGGACATCGAGCTGCACTGCCGCCTGGACACGGGGGCCAGCGACGGGCCGCGCGTCTTCACCTCCCCGGTCATCGCCGTCCCCGCGGGCTGCCGGCACAGGGCGTCCGCGAGCGGCTACCAGCTCGTGCCGCACGCCTACGCCCGCTGCAGGGGCTGCGAGAGGAGGGCCTCGACCACGCCCATCTCCTCGCTGCAGCTCGCGAGGTCCATCTCCCGCGAGAGCGTCCGCTCCGCGCTGCAGCAGTGCGCGTGCCCCGCGCAGCCGCCGATGGTCATGCTGACCGCGTCGCCCGCCTCCAGGATCATCCGGCAGAGCTCGCAGCCCGAGGCCAGCGCCATCGCGTGCTGCGGCGGCCACTGCGTGCACCAGCACCCGGCCAGCGCCTCCCTGCGGCAGCTCAGGGAACCCGGGGACGGGATCGCGGGCATCGCGGCGGACTCTCTGCGCATCAACGGGGCGATGCGACAATTCAGACAGGTAATGGTTCTGTTCTCGGCTAAGTAGGAAAAGCTTTTGGTGTTTTCGCGGTGTGGTACTTGGAAAATTGCTTACCGTTTCACAGATGGCGGTTTCCTTGATTTATTTGGTTTTGTGGCGAGACAAGAAAAACATTTTTTTTCGTTTTGAAAATGTGAATTACAATATACACTATTTATTTTTAATTTTTGATTATTGATGACGTTTTATCAATTTCTTTAAATGTGTTGCTAATATAATTATTAATTTCAAGCATTATTTTGACCCAAACAAAATATGCTTTCTATCACTGCTCAAGCACAGACACGATTGCTCAAGCCCCTAAATTTGTATATACCTTTAACTGTACATCATTAATTTATGGTAAGTATTTAAAATGTCTTTTATTATTATAAGTTCATTCACGCAATATTCGATTTCAATCGAAAAACGAAAAAATATCATTTTACTATTAGTTCAAAAAAATTACGTTATTGGGTGAAGTTAACGAAAATCTCTCTCACGCTCTTGGACTGCTTTTATCAATACACGTCCTACAAATTAATGTTCTCCGTTATCCGATGTCAGAAAAAGTTAGTGACTAAAATTCTGTGAAGGTATTATTTGTTCTCGAGAAGCGGTCCAGCTAAGCACACACATCCTCAGGAAAGTTCAGCACTTGTGCCATAAGAAGACAGGACGTTCTTTCACTACGTATTTAACCAAACTTCCCTAACGTTAACACCCTTGAAGTTAAGCTCTAGATGCTGAGAAAATTTCTAAGATTACGCTGTACGAGATAAACGATCTTCCGAACTTTCTTACTTTAAGCTTTCTTAGAATACAACTCCAAATTTTTATTCAACTCGGTTTCTACTATTGATTTAATTGTTACATTAATTCTATAATTGGAAAACATGACGATAGTAGACCTGTCCTTATTTTAATCTTAAAAATGGGGAAAAAATTGTTTCAGATGTTTTTTCATTTATTTTTTTTGGAATTATAATAATAATAAAATGAGTAATATAAAAGCGTACGAATACTACCATAATACCTACTACGAGCATAAAAATTATAAATCCTACATTAAATATTTATTTCTCTTTCTTACATTGAAAAAGTGTAGAAAAGTACATCGGCTAAGAAAACGAAGGTAATGTATTTTGCCATCTTGCCGTTTTTTTTTAAAAAAACCTATTTATTTCATTTAAAAAAGTTCCGTCCGCATACGAGAGATGACGTCACGTGACTCCACCGGACGGGACAAAATTATACATGCAAAACTCAAATTTTAAATTCTATAACTTTGTTAGTTTTCGAGATATCTTAGTTTTACTTTCAGGCTTTTGTTCACTTTTACTCAAATTTTCATTTTCATTCAATGAACCAAAATAGAAAAAAATTCCATTCTATTCACTACAATTTTCTTACCTTAGCCGACAGATTAGCCGATGATTTTACTAGCGGAGTTGATTATCAACTTATACTGCGAATTATTTAATAACACATGCTTTCTCGAGACGTATCTACACAGTTGCAGACAGTTGTGCATCTGTAGGCGACACATTGGGTGAGCTTTAAGATGACTACCCTCCATTGGACTGAATGTTAGGTACTTGGGTTTGACATCACTCAGTGACAGTAGATTTTGGTCAGGGTAATCTTTAACGGATCTTATATTTTTTATATTTTTTTGGATTCTGACGGCAATTTGCCATATTCCAACTATTAAAATTAGTACCATATTATAACAAAAGTAATGACTTAGTTCTCTGTTGGCAAATCACATAAATAATTCATCGGTCCAAGGATACTGCCCTAGAGTTCACCATGTGTATAAATAGAGTCCAATTTTTTTCTCATTTTAACTAAGCGATATGTGAGGTTCTTGTCTATGGTTAAGTGAATTTACATATTATAATTTACAGTGTTGACTCTAAAATTATATTTCTCCTAATATTTTATAAAAAATTAGGAAAAAATATAATATATATCAATGTATTTATTGAATGATTTCTAACTGACTAACTGGTCTTACAACGCACTTTTCACTTTCGTCCCTTCTAGTAAAATTGTATCATAAAATATATCCTCAAAAAATATTAAGGATATAACCATCACGTTTTCCCGTTCCAAAGGGACAGGCAGAGAGGGTAGAATGCAGTAGTCTTCTGTCCAAGCACACTACTTTTGCCTCATCCACTTTCATATATCTTCTCCTGCTCGCTCTACGGTTGTTGAAGCTTCTAACAGAGTCGTCGTCCAATATTTGATATATTTGGTCATGCCAGATCTTCTGTGGACGCCCTCTATTTCTGCTGCCTTCAATACTAATAAATTTGTTTTACAATCCTTTCCTTGCTCGTCCATTCCAAAAGGCCAATCCGTTTCAGCGATCATTTTATTATTCTGTGTACTACTTAGTTTCAGCCAGCATTACATTCACTTCTAATTCGTTCATTCTGTACTCCCACCTACAATGATTTTCCAAGCAACCGCATTCATTCTATTTCAATTATTTTTGGAATAATCCAAGAATATGGTCCCGTTGTTCATACAATGAAAATAAGTATTTCACTATATAATTTAATGTCCTGTTAATTAAATCTAACTAAAATAATCGTAATCTAAATTAAACAAACCAAACCTAATTACCTAACCTCATATATTGCCTATGAAATTTCAAAATATGCAGTGCATTTTTCGAAACTTCAAAGTGTAATATCTTATTTAATACATACTGTTTAAGCGTAAATTATCTTTCATTTTGTTAATAGCACATTCAATAATATAGTGATTTTCGTAGTATTTGCAATGGGACCATTATCTTCGATTTAGCCTTATTTTTTGCCAATTAAAGGCTTCGCTTCCAAAGATCAGTGTTGGTACCAAAACTATATTGTGTACCGTTAATTTTGCTTCCTTTAACAGATTTCTTACATTCAGAGCAGCACCTTTTACCTCGATTCCCGCAGTCACTTTCCTATCGATATATTTCTCAGCCTTGCCGTGTCTACTTAACATACTTCCCGAAAATACAAACTCTTTCACTTGTTTTAAGCATTCATAGCTTACCATTACATCATACCTAGACACTGTTTCGTCTCTCTCAAACATTCTGATTTTCGATTTGCCTACATTCATCAGAAGTTCTCTCTCCATACATACATACATTGGACATTCTAACCACCATGCACTGCATACATGTACGCATGCATATATAAACTTTCATTATTTAATCATACGAACTACCAACAAAGCATTGTAAAGTAATTTGTATACGAAAATCATAAATAAACGGGACATAACTGAAAACGTACAACAAAGCATTGTTGGGAATAGGTGATAAATGCATTTTCGTGCATTGTTGGCGAACAAAGGAATGTGTGGTGGTACCGGATATAATAATATAATACCTATGCAATATTAAATATCACACGATCTTAGAATGATATGTTTGAAGTGCTCTAAAGTATTTTACAAAAAAAAATAATGTTATTTATTTATATTCATTTAAAATCGTGGTGACGTCCATTTATCATTCATTTTAAATTCACTTTCAAAAATACTTTCAGCAGTTAAAGCATTTACAGTTGCTACAACAATCCGATGTTAAACTATTTCACTGTACTATTCTGAATTCTAACCAACGATATCTTGTGTCTTTATTTTATTTTCACCCATAGATTATTTAAAAAATAATTTATAAGTAAATTAATATACACATTATATCATAATATCATGGCAATCAAAATGGTAACATAGTATTTATTATTTGCGAAATATTTTTATTGTTTAAATGTATTGAGTTAAAAAATATTTAAATTATTTTTTCTATTTCAGAAAGGTGTTACACATTTATTTTTAATAATTCCAAATTAACTTGGTACATTATTTTACGATTCCTTTCAGTATTCTAACTACAGATATTTTCGTAAGAATTTAGTATTGTATACGGGGTTCAAGAACACACAAAATTCGTGTTTTCTTTTTGCACATATAAATTACAGGATAATTAGAATCAAAATATTATATTCATGACAACAATAATACACAAAATAATATACAAATATAATTAACTCATTTGTCAGACTTTTAGATACGATCGATAACGTAATTAATATCTCGTGTGCGATAATTGTGTCCGAATTCTACTTCCTAATATACACAGATATAATAATATACACAGATAACTGCATTTTGCAAACAATACCGAATAATTAAACATCAGTTATTTACCACCATAAAACCTACACAAACATTATAAAACATTCCGTGGCTTTGAGAATTATTATAAATTATAGTCGATGTTTTAGGTCAATACGGAAGATCGAAGAATATTTTAATTTTATTCTATAACGCGATTCATAATTGTTTTACACAATATTCATCCCATAAAAAAACATTAGAAAACACAATATTTATTACCTTCATCATCGTCATCGTCAAGTGCTTTCCATTCACTACAGGATGAATGCTTTTTCGAGTATCCCCACTTTTCTTTGTCCATTGTGATTTTTTGCCACGTGTTAACGCAGATTTTGATGATTCCACAAATTCAGCTGATAATGGATGACCTGGTTAATAATATTAATAAAGCGAAAAAATATTGAGACTACCGGGAATCATACGCAGAAATTATAATTACTTAATAAATATCATTAAAGAATGATCACTTTCCACGAGAAAAATGTGCTTTTTTAAAAAACTTATACCTTCAAAGCGATATATCTAGTTTGTTTTATCAAGGAACTAAATATTATCTAAAAAATCGTATTTTCTAAAATAAATTTAATGTCATGAAAATTTGATTTAATTTAATTTAATATTTATGCATAAAAAAGGTTTTCCATTCATGAAATATAACAAAACTCACGAAATTCATATATCACTGCTATCATTTTGGTCAAAGTGAAGGTGCTTTATATTATATCATTGTTTTATCTACCGACATCTATCGATGTCACTAGGGTCAATGTTGTATGACGACCATTATAATGGCATGTTCGAGTATAATACCACAGTATATTATGGAGATTAAAGGCAAACTACAGTATGTCGTTAAAGTTTATTATTAGTTTCGAACAGTGTTGAGATAATTAGACAAGTTTTCAAATTAGAACTGAAACTTTGTATTGCAAGATTATAAGATTAAAAGATTAACATAATTGTTTTGATGTTTTGCAGCGCATGAATTTTAATTATAGCTACGCAAATGCCCAATGTTATAGAAAAAAAAGTGATGGGTGAGTTAATTGTTTCGTTAAGGGAGAGTAAAATTTAGGTTGAAATTGGGTGATTTTTTACAAGGAGGTAATAAACTATTTTTATTTTTTAATTGGCAATTATTAATGTTTCAATTTCAGCGCCGATAAATCGGCGTTTATTGGTCACGTGATTATTGTATGTTAAATACATATTCATGTCTAATTTAACACAAGCATAAGGCAGTATTTAAAAAGCCTGTCAGCCACCACCCACGTTGCTAGTTATATATTACATTAGAGAGTTATTTTACTAAAAAAAAACACGTCATATCTATTTTTGTAAAAAATCTTTTTTGTGACTTTTTAGAATATACATGGCAGAATATCCCAGAAAACTGCACACAGAAGGAAAATGCATTACAGAGAGAGAAATTATATAAAAATAGTTATTTCATTCAAATGCCAGGATTCCAGAACAAATTCATTATTTCTGCAGTCGAATGTTTTTTTCGGTCATTTCACAATATTCCTCGTTTACCAGAGTCACGTTTGTCAATATTATTTTGTATACATACAACAACAATACACTAGTAATAACTAGCTATAACTAAAGGCCGCAAGAGCAGCGCTATCTTGAATAATGTAGCATCTTGATAACGTTAGTGATGGACATTATTAAATAGAGAATTATGTTTTTTTTTTGCATCTTTTATCTCATTTTATACACCTCATCATTTTGTGCCAACTGGTTGCGCTAGTGACGGACACTGTTGCATAGATAATTAAATATTATTAATGATTAATGCCAATGACATACCAAGGAGGCGAAGGCTCTCAGTGGGCTGTAGCGCCAATGATGATGGTGCCCAATGATATATTATGCCATATAATAATGGATACACTTATTAGTTTTTATTTTCATTAAACTGGAATATTTAAAAAAACATCTAATTCAGAGTATATTATTAAAAAGCAGCAATACAGTGTTTTCATTTTATCTAATAACAATTTTGAAATCATACTTATTTTGAAAATGGAATGAAATCAGCTATTGGATAGAAAGTTAAGGAGGGACATTTGAAGTCATTATAATTGGGGATGTCAAAAATATATTTTTATATAATACTTTAGTAAGTTATCTTAACCATTATTTAAATAAAGACGGTTAGATGTATGTTTGAATGAAACGATAATAAGCAAACGATTTACTGACCAATCATTGGAATATTGAGAGTACAAATCAAGTCATCAAATACCAATCACACAATCACGGTTTAGTTCATCACTACGAATAAAACTTTTTAATCAGCCCATGTAAAATATTTTTTGTAGTTTAATACGAAGACGAGTATATGGTAAAAATTGAAAAAATGGATTGTCTTGTAATAGTAAGAATCCCAAGAATACCGAATTTTGAAAGAGAGTAATTTTTTTATTATTTTTATAATTAATAAACGCCCTATAGGGCTTTTATTTCAGATAGATAAAGTGTACATTATCAGAATATATAGTTAAAGAAAAATAATAATAACATGTAAACATAATAATGACATAAAGTGGAAAGAACATATTTAAAATACAGATACAGATATATAAAGATAAATATAATATAAAGTAAAAAGCAAGTATATAACATGCAGAAGCACAAGAAAAACATTATATAATAGAAATTCAAAAACAAACAAAAAGTAGAGCGAAAAGCAATATCACAAGCTTTGAAAGTCATAATATTAGGTCCTTACATATGAAATTGGCGTTTTGCCGTACTGGCAAATTTGATCTCAAATATCTTCTCTTTGGTTAGGAATTCCAAATCCAAATTTATACAGCTATTTACTCATGTATTTGTGTTTTGAAAATTATAATTCATTTGTTTTTTCCTCAATTGTTTTTTTCTTTGCGTCACTCAGTTTACAAAATGAAAAACTTGAAATATCGCGTTATTTACGAGTACGAGTTCCACCGTGGCACCAGTGCTGCAGAAACGGCTCGAAGGATTAATGATGTGTATGGCGACGGTGCCGCAAAAGAAAACACAGTGCGTTTTTGGTTCCAACGTTTTCGTTCTGGAAATTTCGACCTGCAGAACAAGCCCCGTGGACGGCCGGAGACCAAAGTTGATAATGAAGGCTATTGTGGAAGCGGATCCATCGCAAACCACATCCGAGTTAGCTGCAGGCTGCGGTGTTAGTGATAAAACTGTTTTAATCCACTTGAAGCAAATTGGTAAGGTGAAAAAGCTTGAAAGGTGGGTACCTCACGAATTGAGTGAAGCAAATCAACAAACGCGCGTTGACTGCTGCGTTGCATTACTCAACCGGCACAATAATGAAGGGATTTTAAATCGAATCATTACCTGTGATGAAAAGTGGATCCTGTACGATAATCGGAAGCGCTCATCGCAATGGCTGAACCCTGCCGAACCAGCCAAACCATGCCCCAAGCGAAAATTGACTCCAAAAAAGTTACTTGTGAGCGTTTGGTGGACTAGTGCTGGTGTCGTTCACTACAGCTTTCTTAAATCTGGCCAGACGATTACGGCAGATGTCTATTGTCAGCAACTGCAAACCATGATGGAAAAGCTAGCTGCTAAACAACCGAGGCTGGTTAATCGCTCTAGGCCACTGCTGCTTCATGATACCTCTAGACCACACACCGCACAACAGACGGCTACCAAATTAGAGGAGCTTCAATTGGAATGTCTAAGACATTCACCGTACTCTCCGGACCTTGCCCCAACAGATTACCATTTTTTTCGAAATTTGGATAACTTCTTGCAAAGGAAAAAATTCAACTCCGATGGGGCAGTCCAAACCGCCTTCAAAGATTTTATTGATTCCCGTCCGAATGGTTTTTTTAGTAAAAGGATCGATGAACTACCTATGAGATGGCAAAAGTGCATAGATAGCAATGGTACATACTTTGATTAAATAAATATATTATAATAAAAAAAAATCGGCTTTATGTTCCTCCCATACTAAACGCCAATTTCATATGTAAGGACCTAATATAATAAAAATATACATACAAATACAAATCAATTATTTAAGTCCAATTTGACAAATATTAGAAATCTTTCAATATACATTTTAATATATGTTTGAATAATATACAGTTATTGGCAAAGACGTCAAGTTGCATCTGTATCTGTTTGCTAGTCTAGGAAGCCTTTACAGTGGGGAATTAAAGAAGTTGCTAGTAGCTGCAGTTTCCATGGCAAAACCTGCATGACTTCTAGTTATGCGAGACGGAACACGCAAGCAGATACATTCTAGTAGTTGGGGACAGTCGATAGTACCATTTATTAGTTTGTGTAAAAAGAGAAAGTCCGTTACTATTCTTCTAGTCTCTGGTTTATGAAGACAGCTTAAAGATCTAGGAATGTTGTCATCAATGTTACGTGAAGGTATTATTATTGATAAATCTAAGAAACTTATTTTGGACTTTCTCCAAATTACTCATGTGAACTGTATAATGGGGGCTCCATACAACTGTATAAAATTCTAGTATGGAATAAGAGTCTTAAATAATATTATGAAATTTTCAATTTTCTTGAAATCTTCGCTTAACCTAAGTAAGAAATTTTCTTTCAAAAGAGTCCTGCTTGGTTTATCAGATAACTTAATATGATCGTTTGTAATGTTAATATTTTCAAATTATTTATTACAGTTCTACCTTCATTAAAAAAAGTTTATAAATTTCACATCATCATAAAGACGGTGTCTTTACATAGAAAAAAGTTTTATTTACACACATAATGTTTTAAATTTTACAAAACTGCTATTAATTGATACAGCAATTTACATAAAAACAAATTTAATCGGATACTAGTCTGAAAATAAGAAGTCTACATTTGATAAACCTGCCTAACCAAATAAAGCTTTAAGCTTAATTTAATGAGCGAAAATCCAGGGAAATTCCTATTTTTCTACCATTCAAAATCCCTGAATGTTTGTGATGAGATAAAAACCTTTTAAGGGGATAATGCAAGCTTACAAGCATGTAAAAATGCTGTGGAATAAAACTACTAATGGTATTAAATAATTTATAATACTCAGCACACTGCAATTATTTCACATAAATGTGAAATCTGTATAACAAAAACTTTTAGCCGCAGTTAAAAAAAGACAATTTGCTTATTTTTTTTGCTTAGATTGGAAATATTCACAATATTATTTCTATAGAGGCGATCAATTTATTCAACATTTGGGTTACCCAAATGTCTCCGTAATTTAAAACTCGGCTTAAATATAAACATTGCCAATGAAAAATAGTCAATCACATTACAATCCATAGAGTTACATTTTGTAAAATCCTTTTGATCCGATTGGTCTTATTCTTAAAATGTGGTACAAAGATCCGTGTATTATATTTGTCGAAAACTGCACATTGGCGGGTGTTAATTCAACCATAAATTTAATAGATTTAAGGATATCCTTTTAATTTTTTGAGTAACTTTAATTTGTATGTGTTGTTGTATTAATATGTTTGGTTTAGGTGACCGTATACAAAATATTTAATTTTAAAATTAAACAATATATATTTCCTTTATGCCCCATTTTAACAACTATCCACGGAAAAGTTTTTGTTAGCAAAATTAAGCTAGATTTAAAATACAGCCATCAATGAAGCAGATCCAATGTTGTGTTATAATATGTAGAATTTGGAGGGAGTAAATAAAGAGTAGAATTTAGTTCATAAAATTTTCATGGAATTACTTACATACATTCACTTCTCAGATAAACTTTGAAGCCAATCACTGACAGCTTTAATAATGAGTTTTCATAGTCTCTCTGTCTTAAGACTGCTTACAAAATGTATTATTATCTCTCCAGTCATAAACATACCTAATCTGTTACACTTCGATATGAGGGAAATACGAAATATATATGAAATATGTACCGTTCTTAATCTTAATAAAAAGATCACTTTAAAATTACCTGCTTTAATCTATCTGAATATAAACAAATGCATTATTTAGTATAATTTTAATGATACATAGTTATTTATATTTTTATTTTTATTGATGAATATAGCTTTTAAATCATTGGTTATGTGTTTATAAGTATCAATAAGTAGTAATTACCAAAAATGTCTTAATTTCGATTATGTATAACCAATTTTCAAAATTTGCTAGTATAAAAATCTTTAAATATTCATATCCCAATGAAAACAAATAAATTAATAACAGAATGTTAGTAAACTTAGTAAAAACCACTACCAGTAAATATAAATAATACAAATAAATTAAATTATATAAAATAATATTTTAAAGTCAGTGATTTAATCTGATAATACATTATTTTTTAAGTTAGTGATATATCACATAAAAAATACTACATGCTAATTTGCAAAGGATATCTAAGGAGTAACTATATAAATATGTAAAATTTTGTATAAACTGGTCAAACGATGTAGGATTGTAGGTATAGAGAATAGACCAAAAAATACAATATATATTTTATAAACTTACGTAAGTAAGTACGTTGTTGTGACGTCAAAAATATATATGAATATAACATAAGAGGAGATGTATCCTGGAAAAAATTTCGTTTCGAAGAGACTTACCAAAGTTTTTTTATGTTTGCTAGTTAATAAAGAAATCAGTTTCTTGTCAAAGGACTTTAAAAAAGTTTTTGGGAAAGAACCGGAGAGAAGAAAACAACATTGATATGAAAAGAAATGAATTCAAGATGGCGTTGCCAAGACTTAGGCTTTATTTCGCGATTCGACGAAACATTTTTAAACATTTGTTGTAAGCGGGTATTTTTAATTATTTATTTTAAATATAACGTTACAGGTATTGAAACCAAATAGAAAGACTTAACTGAAAAGGACTTGTGTAGTGTTATATTTATCGAAAACATTTTTATATGAATTATTAAGTAATGACTTCGAATATTGAAAACAAATAATAATGTAAAATATTATTATCAGAATATTTAGAGTATGTTCAAACTTTTTTAGAACAGAAAACTGGATTTTTTTCCCAGGGGGACAACATTAATCAAGATATATTATAGATGTCCTAAAGTGTTAAAGCTATTTTTTATATGGGAAAGTAGGTGTGCAATGGAAATCTTTTTTGGGTTTTCATGGGGCTTACGACCTATCGTACGGCTAGTTAACGTTCTTTTTTTATTACACATCTATATTGAGCAATAAAAGTACAACTCATATATGGAACAAGGTGTGCAATGTTGAGATATATACCACTTTCAAAAATTTTATAGGTTTAATATTCAATAAGTCTAATCTAGTGTAAAATGTAGAGTCATCATTTACAGAGTAGCTTGTTGGTCTTGTGGTTAGGACACTGGACTCGTGATCCAAAGGTCGCTGGTTCGAACCTCACTCCAGACTAGCAAGTTAGTCCTATTTTCATAGCACAAGCGTTTAGCTTAGTTTGAAAATAGTAAGAATATTGATGTGACACATATTCCGTGTTCACATTTCTATTTAAAAAAAAAAAAAAAAGTGTGTAAATTGATCACTTAAGTCAGCCGTATGATGGGTCGTAAGCCCCATTAACATCTAAAAAAAGAATTATATTCCTATTTTCCCATATAAAAAGTAGGTTCGTCTGTGTGAGACATCTTTAATATATATCTTGATATTAAGAGTATTAATTAATTATTTAACCTTAATGCATGCATTTTTTTCAGCAAAAAAATTTTGCCTTTTGCAATGTTATTACTCCCAGGCAAAAGAGATCTCCAATTGTGCGTGCAATCAATCAAATGCTAAAATGTGTCGCTTTTATCCCCCCCGTCAAGTCTCGAGAATAGCTCGGATCGCGGCCGGGACTATCTCGCTCTCTGTGCAGATGTTGTGATGTGTTTTCTCCCCAACAGGGCGTCCTCCTGTGTCCCCAGACCCTGTCGCAGGCGAGGAGGTCCCGACTAAGAAGGGCATTCACTGAGGCCACTGGAGACACGGTGTCGTACGTCAAAACGGTTGGAAACATAGACCTTTTGCAATTAGTGCAAGTCTTGCCTTTGCCACGCAACCACATCCTAAGTTGAACGTCTTTTTGAGCATTGAAGTAATTTTGAAAATCAATCGGTTATGCTTAAAAACTTTTTGAGTAATTTGAGTAATGATATCTTTTTAAAATACCCTAATTATCAATTTATTTCCATCAAAAATCAACTTATAATGTTATTGATATTAAAAAAACTATAATCAAATCATCACTTACTACAGAGTAAATAATTTACTATGTGACTCTGCAATTTTGTAATGATTTTTTACTTGTAAGACTTAACATTAGTAATTATAGTTATATACCGTAATATTGATCATATAATTCTTTGTAAATGTAAAATGTTATGACACTCCTCTCCTACACACGAGTCTGTCACTCATGTAGAAGAGAAAAATCCATCGTAAGTAACTGGCTCTATCTTGTAAAAAAAAATGTATTTGTAAAAAATAAAAAAATAAATATATAGTTTTTCAAGATTATTTCAAAAAGTTTCAAAATACGTGATAACAAATGGAAGTGGTATTCTAGTGATGCAGCACATTTCCCCCTCACCCCTGCCATGGCAGCGTCACGAGCATTATATTATTTTATTTTTAAATATTTTTTATACATTTGTTGTGTTGTGTGTGGTCGTAGATGTTGCTTTTGCTTTCTAGTGCTTTTCATAAATAGAGCTTTCAAAAAGGTGCTTTCAAATGATTATGTAAAAAAAATACATTCATAAATATGTGTCTTATAGTGATTTCAATTGTTTTTCGAACATCGCACAATAACCTAACCCAAACCGAGTGAACTGGGTCTACTATATAAATTCTATATATGCAAATAAATTAACTCGTTTAAATTTAACAAAATTATAAGTTATTTTAGACACATATGAATGAATTTAAATATCAACTTAAGAATTTTGTTTAAACTGTTGCACTTTTAACTTGAAATCAAGTCATAAGTATTATGCAACATAGAATTTTATTTTATTCTATGACCACACATGGCATGTATTAGATTATTCACTAAATAGATACACATTTATTTAAAATTTTCACTATGTATTTAAAATTACAGGAAAATATTCAGCCATCTTCCCACCGTAAATAAAAAATATCACTATAATTATCACATTTATTCACATTTACATAAATAGATTGAATCGTATTATGATAGTCATTTTTTTAATGTTTCTATTCAAATGACGACGCAAATGTATTTTTAAATAAAATGCATGTTGGAATGTCTTCAAAGCACTCTAAGCGAATGAACTCATGTCCTATTAGCAGATTAAATAAATTTTTATATTTTTGAATTAAAATGATCAAACAGTTCATCATAAAAAAAAGTGTTCAAGAATAATAATAATAAAAATATTTTTAGTGTGTTAATAATATTCTACTTCTTATAATAATCAGGCAACTTGAACAGCGATCTGTAAAAATAATATTCATGTTAAAAAAATATTAAAAATTCATATTTAATTCATGAATTATGAATAAGCCTTCAAAAATTTACTTCTTCAAGATACTTCTTCGACCTTCCTGCCGACGTTCAGCCCAGAACTACACTGGTAAGTTTTTTAAAACTTTTTTATATGAATTTAATTTATTTTTAAATGATTATATTTATATGGGAATGCATAATTTGTGGTTTGAGAGAAATGACAGGGAAAGATCTTCGAATTTTGGTATTTTTAAAAAATATTAATTTTACCAGAAACGTCCTTTGCTGATTTAATAATCCTATGCAAAATATTTATCTTTTATATGTCTCCAATTTAGTTAACAAATTTTAGTATACTCGTTGAAACATATGTGTTTTTTTTCATATTCTTCTATTTAACAGCAATTGTTTTGTAAAATATCATTATACGAATTTACCTATTAATCGATCTGTTATAAAATTAATATCGTTTCATATAATGTTTTCAAGACTATTTGACGGTTTAGAAATAAATTTATAGTCCATTTATTTATTTCTGACATTAATAAGTGATCCCACATTCGTCTACACATTCTTCGCTCGATAACTATTTGACAACCAGAATATATTACGTTACATATAATTACATAAATTCGTGAACATATTTTTGTACATAGTACAACAAAATGTATGATATATGTGTGCAAAAACATTTTTCTAAATAAATTTTCATAATATATGTATAAATCAGTTTCTATACGGAGATATTTAGGACCCTTCGGGATATTTTGACTTAAGCACAATAGTACCTCATTTGCCACAGAGACCCAAAATACGTAATTTACGAGTTGAATATTTCAAAAAATGACAAAGCATGGTTTCTCTATTAGAATTATTTACAACTGTGATATTGGCAATTTTTTTTCATATACCAACATTTTAACAATCATGTATAAAATAAAATGCTCCAGAAAAAACTCAAAAAAAATATTTTCTCGTATATCGTGTTCAGTTTCTAGTTTGAATGTCACGTGTATTTTTTAGTTCGTATAGGACTGATGTTTTTTGTAGTTAAGGGTAGTGTTTTCTGTTGTATGGCATACTGTGACTTCGTCGTTATTATAATTAGGGTTGTCCCGCATAAAGCCTACGTGAACATTGAATTTAAAACACTCTTTATTTCAGTGTGTAGTTACGCAATTGTATGATACGGATAAGTGATCAATTTCGGTAATTCAGCAGACAATTACGTGGCAAGTCATCTAATTCCATATCAAATATCCAACGCCTAGAACGTGAATAACATTGAATGCTCGAATTCAAAATCTGGGGTTTATATTGACTGACCCAGTTTCATTGATATGCAAAATTCTCAAACAATGCGGTCTAAAAGTTAAGTCAGCGGCTTAGCAGAGTCAATATAAATGCAAATCAGGTAAACAAGGAGACGATTGCCAAACATTATATTGTGATGACCGCAGGGATGCGGCTCTTTTTATTACGTTTTTAGGGCTGGCAAAATATTTAAAACAAATAAGGGTAGGTGCCTTTCTTCAAAATAAACAACCAATTTGCCTAATTACTTGGCACTATCGAGATGAAAGTTACTGGCGCAAATACTTTAAGGATGTGGGAAAGATCTTCCAATTTTTATAGTTGACTGTAGATCCATCAAACATCAATAGGTGTAGCGCCAATGAGAGAAAGCCCTCTACCGGTGCGCCTTGGTACTTTTATACAGCTTATTTAGAAATTTCGAGGTTTACGTGATTTTTTTTCATTCGAGAGTTTTAATTTTGAAACGAAATATGAAGCTTTAAAGTATACAAAAAACTTTCATAAAAAAAATCGAAATAGGACATATAACATACTGTTAGTTTCATATTTTTGATTATTCAAGAGATTTCATAAACGGAGTGTGAAATTCATACCTCAATGCAAAAAAACACCAATCTAGGCCACACACACAGTGGCAAGTAATGCCGCATAAGCAAATCAGGGCACGAGCGGCCGGCAGGTCATTGCATTTCGGACGATTTCTTCACACTCACACAGCCGCACTCTAAGACTCCGCTGTTCGTAAGTTATATTTAAAAAAAGGCACACGCCCTAGGCGGGCAGGTTAGTCTATCACCTACTTCCGGCCGCGGCCGGAGGCTATGGCCCTTAGAGTATCTAGCATTGTCTTTCTAATCATACTCATGTATATTTTGTACTTGTTTTATCGAGATAATAAATCATCAAATATTTTACGCCTTCGGAGCTTTTCCGTCGCATGACAGTGGTGACCCGAAAAAGCAATTGCTCCTAACCATCTCTAAACCCCCAAAAGAGTATTGATATTCAGAGTAAAATTGTTTAAATATATGCGTGGGATTTGAAGGAACACACGGAGAAAAGTCGTTTGAAAAAATTCTTGTGTCTTTTGCTTTTCTTGCAACTATGATTTTTTATCATTTTTAACTAAATACTCGTACAAGAGAATATGAAATTATTATCAACAATAATCCAAATCTCGTTCAAAGTTCTGCAAAGCATTGCAAGTTTAAAATAAAATTATGTAAGGTTACTATTTACTCGGCGTACTTTGATTAGTATAATTGGGCTTTTAGTATTTATATGTATGTAATAACTCTGGGTCCATGGAAGAAATAGTTAGAATTCAAGGGAGAGTAAGAAATATTTTTCCCGGAACACCCAATCTCAGATTTTAGGGTTCTCTAAAATCTCAGATTGAATGGAGTCTTCTCTTTAGAAGACTCTATTTAGAAGTTAGTTTGAAAACTAACAGAGTGAAGAGAAGCGGGAAGACCGCCTCACACGCGATCCGAATGGTAATGAGGCGATAGCATAGTTTGTACAGACACGAAATAGGTCGATAACATCGTATTGCTAATGGCAATAAGGCTATATCACAAGTATAGGACAAAAACCTCGTCGATTTAACTTAACAACATTTACGGTCTAAAAAGGAGTTAAAAAATTGAAATGATTTGCAGGCGTGTAATTTTATAATTTGGAAGAATGTCATACAAAGATCAACGATATTGCTTTGAAAAACTCTAATCAAAAAAATATAAATATCTCATTAACAATGGCGACATCTGGACTAGTTTATGGGAATGACAAAGTTTTCGACTGCAGGTGGCGTTAGTAAATTGAAAAAAATACAACTCGTATACGAAACAAGATGTGCAACTTCCAAAAATTTGACAGATGTGGTAGTCTATCATGGGTGGAGTTGGTGAACGTTACATTGTTTAAAGCGATCACTTAAGTCAGCCGTATGAATAACCAAAAAAAGACTTCCATACCTTCTTTCTCTATGGGACATTTATAATTTATATCTCAATTAATAATGTGGTAATAAAAACTGTCCTCAGAAATTTTACAAATTGCCAACGCCAATATATACATAAATATTTACTGTGAAAAAAAAACAAAGGTGTCTTACAAATAAAATAGGCTTAGTAATATTATAATATTTTTAAGCAAATGATTGTGATTAAAATTAAAAATATATTGGGGACACAGAACTTGACATCCTAACAATATTTCAATTTGAATACCTTCATTAACATGAAAAATTATTATAAGACGTTCAACTGGTATGTGTTTTAATTTATACTGGGAAAGCGAACAGTACCTAGCTGCAATTAAAAATACAATTCAAGATGAATATTTAATTTAATAAGGACCATACAAAAATTTGTCAAAATATAGATTTATACCAGATACCAAAAAAATAATTATCTGTCATATATGCACTGGTTTTATTTTAATTTCCAAAATATAAACTCCTTCTTGTTATCAAAAATAAACTTTTTAAATAAAGGCATAATAAATTAAGACAAAAAATGTTGTCATACATCGTATCCACCTCGAAAAATGATTGTTCTAGTGAGGGGGTACTGTTACCTTTAATAATTTAATAACCTTAAAAATTTAAATAAACATTATTTTCTAAATTTACCATTTTTTGTCATGCATACATTTTCTACATTTGAGAATGAGCGATTTTATTTCTTCTGAATTCAATCTATTTTGTTATACGTTTGTCAAATCCAAATTCACTCCCACTTATTAGCGTGGCAGTTGAACTCCACATCGACAGCGATGTCTTTTTTTTTCGAATATGATCTCTGTCAGATATATGTATGTATGCGAACAATATCAGAGAATAGCGTTAGCGTAACATTAGGAACTGCAGTTTTTATTAATAACTAGCCGTACACCCGTAAAAAATTACGGAGGAGTGTTCACGTGAAAAATCACGAGAAAAAATAATGGTTCTTCTCTTAGCGATTCCTTGCTTTTACAATGTCTGGTATATTTGTATATCGTCCCTTTAGAGGTAAAACTCATTGGAGTAGTTTTGAGATAATGAGATTTAACATTTAAAATATGATATAAAAATTATTGAAATTTATTTAACTGTAATTGGATGCGGATATTTTATACGAACTGTATGTTTTTCAGAGAAACGATTCTCGACGTTTCGTTGAATGCTTATTCAACGTCATCAGGAGTACGACCTTTACCCGCGGAGGTAGAGGACGGACTGATTAATACTTTCGAGGGCGTAAATTATATACACTTTGCTGTGGAATGTTCACTTCTTCTACAATAGAGGTCGCCAGTGAGCAATATGTACTAGTTACGTCGGCGGACTTTACTGCGATGTCTCTCAAGTACTTGATAATTTGTAACTGTCATCTCTATAGAAATTGGGATGTTTGTATATTTCAATGGAGTCCCTCACTAATCTGGGTATAAGGTGCGGTTCTGTTGATAAGATTTTTGTCTTGTCGAATCTGATGAAGTGACAGAGATTCCCTTTTGATGCATGTTCGCAGATTGCCGATATATTACAGTTATATGTACATCCAGTTGCAGTTAAATATTTCTAACAACCTTAACTCCTTAATTATTGAAATTGTTCAAATTATGAGTTTTAACACAAAATAACTATAAATAGACACGGTATATTCACTTATTGTTTTTTACCTGGAATAGAGGTGGAAAAAACATGAATGTTTGTTTTTTTCACTCGTTTTGGCCAATATTGCGATTAGTGAGTTTTACATCCAAAAGGACGATAAAGTATATTTTTGACGAGCTACCGAGAAGCGATGGTGGCTATATCATCTTGTTCGAGTGTGTCTATTTAGCTATGAAATTTAGTTTTTAGCCGTAAATTCCGGAAAGCTATGGACTAACAGGATATACAGACGACAAAATTATTATATTTAGATTATACACTGATATTTTAGTTTATCACAAAATGTAATAAATATTTCATTATATTGCAAAAATAAAAACAACAAGAGAAAATTTCCGATTTTGTCTGAGAATATAAATGGAATCGCGTGGAAGAATTAATCGTCTTTTGTCTCTATACATCTTGGGGATGAGGTCTTCAGCCCCAGAGTTAAATGAAGTACTCCGAGGGTATGTTTACGCTATATTCTCTATTTTCAAGTGCCATTCGCCACGTACAAATAACCTCTTTAAATAGCGGCTCAATACACATTTGTCACCATTTATGTCACGCACGCCTACCCACATACAAATTTATTATAGTCCAAAGAGTTACCGCGAAATAATAACGCACCACATACGAGAGAGGTTTACAAATATATTTAAAATAACGGAAGCTCGCATCCACCGCGTGGCATTGCGTTTTGTGCGCACAATATTTGTAATCACATTTTATTATAATAAAATGTACACTTTGTACATTGTCTCGCCGCCAAGCTTTCATTGGTGGATTTTACTGATAGATATTTGGAAATATAAATATAGCGGTTTGTATTTTTACTAAATATACATTTCGTACATCCCGTTGGCATGTTGCGTTTTATCATCATATAAATTTTCGTGAAAATAAGTATTTAAGTCAAGTTACAAACTCAAAAAAAAAAATTGAGAATGTTATTTCTAGTCAAACGCCTTAAATCGCTATGCACAAAATATAATACTTTAATACAGTGTTTCCCAAACTATGGGTCGCGACCTACTGGTGGGTCGCGGCCCACTGGTGGGTCGCAAGCGAGTATTAGGTGGGTCGCAGTCAAAATACCATGCAACACGTCTTGTCCGGGTCATGTCATGTTTATTGTAGAAAACAAAGTGCAACCAGATGTCAATGTAGTGTCTGTATTGTCACTCATTTAACAGAGTTGAAAAATAACTTTCAAGCTTACTTCGAAGACGGTATCAAAAAGTTCGACAGGACAGCAGCTGAAAAATACTATTAATCGCAAGCAATTAGCAAAATTATTGCTTTTAGTTGCTAACATTAATCCCTGCTTGTCTGACGAAGCCATGAAAGTCCTCTTCCCCTTCACTTCCTCATTCTTACGTGAAGTGAGATTTTCTGCCATGGTTTCTATTGAGACTAAACACATAAATAAATTGGACGCATCGAACTCACTGCGATTAAAAGTGACTAAAATTGATATCTACGCTAATGCTGTTATGAAAAGAAATAGGCAACAAATGCATCTCTCCCATTAAAATATCACATATTAATATTTTTCGTAATGAAAACATTCGATTATATTTGAACAGTCTTTCGCATAGTTACAATATGTATTGGGAATATGTGAGACAGGAGTTGAAAACCATTTTTATACCGAATTTATATTAACATGGAAATATATATGTTTAATAAACCGCTTTTCTTCCTATCATTCCGTACTACATTAAATACACCATAAAGTATAAAAATCTACGATATTCATTAAATGACTATATACCTTTACCTTTTGAAATAATTGAGATTTGGCAAATTTCATTTTGACCCAAATTTTGTATTGTTAATTGTAATTTTGTATTATAAATACAGTAAAAAATATTGTTTATTAAGTTTTATTATTTTCAAAACACATAGTTCAATTGACATCTTATCTGCAAATACAGCCTGAGTAGAAAATTTGTAGTACGCTGATGAGAGACGTTTATTTAGTGACTATACTAGTATCTTAATAATCATGTTAAATTCAGTCTTCCCTATTTTCCTCTTCCTTTTCGTAACTTCTCTACTTATCTTCATTTTAATAGATCACGTCTTGATACAATACGGGCTCTTGTAAAGAGTAAGCATATAATAAATCTTATCCGTCTAGCATATATGAACTTAGACGAATACGGGTAAGTATGTACCCATGTCGATATATCTACAAGTAGTTAACTTAGATATATTACATTTTCTATTCAAGATGAACTACACATTTATATTTAAAGCTAATGCATTACTTATAGATTATGTGATAAAGTTATGTTATACTGAATTTAAACTGCGATTGTGTGTGTTGTTAAAGATTTGATACCTAAATTTTTTTTTAAATTAATTAATTTTATTATAATTATTTTATTAAAGAAGAATAACAGGAAAAACAATATTTTTTAAATTCAATAAAATATCACCTTAACAGTAAAATTAAAACTCGGGGAGGTAGTTATATAAGTTAACAATTAGGTACTAATGAAGTCTTGACTTCAGAATCAAATCACCACCATATCCGGCCAATTAATATGATACCTACATAGATTTCAATTAAAATAATTACTTCAATTATTCTCGAAATACGTCAAAAGTCAAATAATACCGAAACCGTTCAACATTATTCTCGTTCTATCTGTTCGTGAGTTTTTTATATCAAAGGCCGTTATGTTCCGAAATACCTGTCAAATGTTTTGAACCTGCCGGAAACATCCCCGCGATGGCAGAACCGTTGATGACAGATTTTGGAATATGCGAGATATTTCCGGTGTGGTACGATCGGTTATTTTGCTCGTGGCTACATTGCGAGGGGGGGGGGGGAGAGGGAGGGAGAAAACAAAGAACAGTGCCATATTTCCCTATTATACTAAATTTAAAAAAATATCCGTATTGTATTCAAGAACACATTAAAACAGATTGTTAGTTAACTTTGTAAAAACCACTACCAGATTTTAGGTCTACCGGTTTTGAGACGTACCCGTCTCTTCGTCAGGACCAACACTACACCACTACATTCACAACACTACACACCTTAATCGTAGTATTGTTACACTTCCACCAATAATTGATCACATGCGTGTTAGTCTTGTCAGGGACAAACATGCACTGATTAGCCTAATGAACCGTCAGGGAGTAGTGGTGTAGTGTTGGTCTGTACCATAATATAATCTCTAACCACAAAGTTAATGCTTTAAATATTAATAATATCAAGAACACATTTTTATGTGTATGTTGTGAAGTTGCAATTTTTTTCAGAACAAAGTTCTGTGAAATTTAAAACCAAATTAATTAATCAATTAGAAAGGCATACAGAAAAATCAAATCTACGAAAAAATATTTGGCTGCTACCGGGATTCGAACCACGGATCTCCTTCTATCCGGGGCAGGCGCGTTATCCAATTACGCTCTGGCGGCCATGTACGTTTCCGTGAATATATAGACCTCATCTGTAAGTCTCAGTTTATTAATCGATTAACATTTATTATCCATTTTTAGAGCAATACATTTTTCTGGTATGGTGGTCACATTAAATTAATAAAATGACAGACAGAAAATACAGATAATCTCTATATATTTACGGAAATTTACAAGGCCTCTAGAGCGTAATCGGATTACGCGCCTGCCCCGGATAGGAGGAGATCCGTGGTTCGAATCCCGGTAGCAGCCAAATACCTTTTCATGGATTTGATTTTTATGTGTTTTTCTCTAATTGATTAATTAATATTTTTTTATCCGTATTGTATTTGTGACGTTAATGTGTAGGTGCGGAATCTCTGATATGAACTGTAGTCAAATTTGTGGGATTTGAAAGGGAATCTGGCTTATCTGTATATCCTCGAGCTGGACACCAATATAGCACTCTCGTTGACCTTAAGGGAACGTACTGATGAACTCATCAGTACTCAAGGCATGACAGAGAACAGTACTTATGTGTTCACCAGCGTTTGGAAGTTTTACCAAGGTACATGTTGGTGGCTTGCGATCAAGTTTTGTCGTGTACCCGTCCAAGTTCACAAACGCCCGCGTATTGTATCCCCGCTACTATTTTAATATTTAGCCTCTAAAATTAGATAATGTTTTATTATTTTATTTATTTATTTATTTAGTAACGCCATACAATGCTTTTACAAACAAATAGGTAAAGTGTATATTTAAAGAATATATAGTTTAAAGAAAAATAATAATAACATGTAAAAGTAATAATGACATAAAGCGGAAAGAAAATACTTAAAATACAGATACAAATATATAAAGATAAATATAATATAAAGTAAAAAGCACGTATATAACAAGCAGAAACATAAGGAAAACATAATATAATAGAAATTCAAAAACAAAAAAATTAATAATATAGTGTGAAAATTAATAGCACACGCTTTGAAAGTCATAATATAATAAAAAATTTACATAACAGTTAGTTATCTCACTCAACCAGCAATCAAAACAAATACTTATTATCTTTCAATACACATTTTAATATATGTTTGAATATTATACAGTTAATGTGAATATTAGCGAAAACGGCGCTATATAAATGATCCAAATATTATTATTATTATTGGCAAAGACGCCAAGTTGCTCGTATGTATTTGCTAGTCTGGGAAGCCTTTGCAGTGGGGAATTAAAGAAGTAGTTATTACGAAACAATTTCCTATCGTGTTCAGATCAACCAGCCAGGTGAAAGATGTGAATACGGTTCAAACTGCCCCAAAGTTAAAGCCCTTCAGATAAAAATAAACAGACGAATTTATTGCCCCTTAGCCTTTTCAGCCCACCAGGACCAGGATCTCATTGAGTTGTTAACATTAACACCAAAAAAGTTATTATTCTTGATAGTTTAACCTGCAATTGGATCCAAAACTTCGGCCTCATGTCGGTATGTGATATATTGTCTCATTCAAACTCTGAGAATGTGGCTTTTTATGTGAACAAATTTAGGAATATAAATTACATCACCATATGTAGGCTAAGAAAAAAGAGTAGTATATACTACTTTTTCTGGTAAAATAGTCAACAGAGGTGTAAGAACAAAGGATAGCTCCAGCTGGTAGTATTGCGTAAATTTTCCATCCAGCCTGATATTGAGAGAAAAAACAACAATAAACTATGTAGATACAAGATTTCAGAGTCAGCCTTTAATATAAAAGTTTCTAAACGCTCATAACAAGAATTCAGGGGTAGGTTTAGAGTCAACGTTATTCAAAGCTCAAAGGATGGCTTAAAATTTCAGAGAATACTTGTTAAGTTTGTAGAACATTGCCATACATTTTGATAATTTTTTGGTGCGATTTTAGAAAGTTGATTAAATCCAATTATTCAAATATGTAATATTTATTTTTTACTAAATACATTGTAAGATATAAGGAAAGATAATATATCATGGAAAATTAAAGGACAAATATTTTCAATAATGTACTTTTAAGCCGGTAACAAGTGGAAGAAAACTGCCGAGAAGAATTGCACGTCGTATGCACATGTCATCTAATAAAATATTAACCCATAACATAGTTTTGATGATAAACTGTTTATAAAATAATTATTAATATAAAATAATTTTTTTTACAGAATGACAACCAGCTTTTGTTTTGTAGTAATTTTTAATAAAGAAATAAATTACAGTGTCCCTGGTTTAAAGTACTTGCCCGAACATGTATACCTATAAAACTCAATGTCTGTCTGTCTGTCTGTTCTCTATATAAATCTACACCGTTTGTCCGATTCAATTCAAATTTTTCATACTAATGCTCTAGGACCCGGCGGATAGCATCGAAAATAACCGTTTAAAATAACGACTTAATCATCACTTAATACGGTAACGGTTGAATAATATAATTCTAGCTTCACACGAGAAAATCTTTTTTCCTCGCGGTTTTTAATTAATGTTGTGACAAAATAATAAATGATAGTGCACACATTTATTTCGTCTTGCAAAGAGAGCAAATTTCACAATTTTTTCTCATATCTTTTCTTGCGTTTTTTATTACATTTTTGTATTAAAAGATATCATATTAA
This sequence comes from Agrypnia vestita, assembly GCA_016648135.1. Taxonomy (NCBI): domain Eukaryota; kingdom Metazoa; phylum Arthropoda; class Insecta; order Trichoptera; family Phryganeidae; genus Agrypnia; species Agrypnia vestita. The sequence continues at coordinate 46,788 of JADDOH010009418.1, forward strand.
AAATTATTACTCAGGTTTCATATATTTTTAATACGAATATATTATTAAAATGACATTAACTTAATTATTTAATAATTTTATAAATAACCAAACTTACGATGTTTTAAAAATGAAGAAAATTGCTCCACAACTATGTAAAAAAAAGATTGAAAAAAAACACAAAAAAAATATAATATTTTTTAAAACTTAAATTGTAAGTAAACAAACTGACAATTTTTGCAATAATTTTAATAAATTTAAGATAATCGTTTACCTTGTGATATTATTGAAAAAAAGACATCTCACGAGGCAATTCAGTCATAAAAGGCCCACAAAGTGGAGCAATTTTCATCATTTTTAAAACATTGTAGGTCTGGTTATTTATTAAATAATTTAGTTTATAATGTCATTTTAATAAGATATTCGTATTTAAAATATATAAATCCTGACTAATAATTTTTATACGATATCTTTCTATACAAAAATGTGATAAAAAACGCAAGCGATGATGTAAGAAAAAGTGGTGAAATTCACTCACTTTCCAAGACGATCGCCTTAAGAAAATAAATTCTCTGTCCTTCTCCAAGCAAGCAAGCAAGCTGCAAGCGATGATTATTTAAAAAAAGTGGTGAAATTTGCTCACTTGGCTAAATCCAAGATAATGGTCCCATTGCATATGCGACAAAAATGAGTATTTCACTATATTATTGAATGTGCTAATAAAAAAATGAAAGATAATTTACGTTTTAATAGTAAGTACTTTAAATAAGAAATTACACTTTAATGTTTCGAAAAATGAAATGCATATTTTGACATTTCATAGGCAATATATGAGGTTAGGTTAGGTTATTAGGTTTGGTTTGTTTAATTTATATTACGATTATTTTAGTTAGATTAAATTAACAGGACGCTAAATTATATAGTGAAATACTTATTTTCATTGTACGAACAACGGGACCATATTCTTGGATAATTCCGCTCACTTTGCAAGACGATCGCCTTAAGAAAATAAATTCTCTGTCCTTCTCCGAGTAAGGTTTACATTCGCCTTAATCAGACTCTGCTTTGAGCCACACAAACAAAGTGCCAGCTCTCTGCTCCCGTGTCCCGGCAATAAATATTTGTGTTCCGACCACATTAATTACACACCCCGAAGGTTGTCCTCCGTACAAAAATGTTGTTAAACAAACATGTGTCGGTAGGTTTTCTCCGTTTGTGTGTTCAATTATTCAAATGGCTCCCGACATTATTTTTAATCAGCCTTATCCGTACTAGGGCAAGCATGAGTCATTCGGTAAATAATTAACTGGTAGTCTAAAATAAATGTACGCAAATAGAGAAAGGTACCTAATGGAATTTTCGGAATATTTTTCCATCAAGTTTGGAGGATGGCCCTGCCAAAAGCCTCAACAACCGTAAAGCTTGCGTGAGAAGATTTTTTTTTTAAAAAAAATTATTTATTATTAATTAACTCCCTATAGGGCTTTTACAATAGATAGGTATAGTGTACATTAACATAATACATAGGTATACAGTTTAGAGAAGAGAAAAAAAAACATAATACATCTAAACATAGTAATGATAAAGTGAGAAGAAAATACTTAGAATACAGATACAAACAAATAAAGATAAATATAAATATAGTAAAAAGCAAGAAGCATAGGAAAAACATAATAATATAGAAATTTAAAAAAAAATCTTTCGGTATACCTTTTAATATATGTTTGAATATTATACAGTTATTGACAAAGACGTCCAGTTGCTCGTATCCGTTTGCTAGTCTAGGAAGCCTTTGCAGTGGGGAATTAAAGAAATAGTTAGTAGCTGCAGTTTCCACGGCAAAACCTGCATGACTTCTAGTTATGCGAGACGGAACTCGCAAGCAGATACGTTCTAGTAATTGAGAACGGTCGATAGTGCCATTAATTAATTTGTGTAAAAAGAGAAAGTCCGTCACTATTCTTCTAGTCTCTAGTTTATCAAGACAGCTAAAAGATCTAAGAATGTTGTAATGTATGTTACTTGACGGAATGTTAAGTTTATAATTGATAAATCTAAGAAACTTATTTTGGACTTTCTCTATATTACTCATGTGAACTGTATAATGAGGGCTCCATACAACTGTATTAAATTCTAGTATTGGTCGAATCAGGGTCTTATAAAATAATATGAAAGTTATAATTTTCTTGAAATCTTTACTTAACCTAAGTAAGAAACCTAAAGTTCTTAATCCTCTATCAACTGTTGAGTTGATAGAAATGACAAAAAAGTAGAAACACTTTTTCTAAAATTTTGCATAGCGGAGAAGAGTCCTGCATAAGGTCCAAGAAATTCAGAAATGCATTTTCGGTGATTTGTTCAATATTCAGTTATTAAATATTGGTAGTTTTACAATTTTCCTTAAGAAATATAATTACATGACAAATTTGTTGAATTATAAATTTTTCAAATATCTGTTATAAGTACCTACTGATCTTACCGTTTCCTTTTCACACTAGAAGTAAACTAGTAATTTGCCATTTAAATATTGTGTTAACAAGAAAAATTGGCTATCAAATCATTTGGACATTATTTTCATTAATTTTTTTTCGGCATTAAAAAAACAAGTAATATTATTAGCTAATCAATCTTGTTCCGCTTGCTGGCCAAAAATGGCGGTTAGCTGATTATATTTGCCACAGAGAACATTTTAAAACTGACCAAAACCTCAATATTTTCATCATCACTCTTGGCTCTACAACCCCTGGTGGGTCTTGGCCTCCTCAAGAGTCTTCCACTACTCACCTTGGTTTAGTGCCAGCTGTCTCCAGTTCAGGAACTCCAAGGCAGAGACGTCTTTGAGGACGTTATCTCTCCATCTTAATGTTAGCCTTCCTTACCTCCTTCGCCCTATTGGCTTTGAATTCAGCAGAGGCTCTGATACTTGTTGCTCGGTCATTCTCTCCACATGATCCAGCCACCGAAGTCTTCCCAGTTTTATAAATTTTATGACCTATAGCTCCTTAAGTAGTACATTGTACTGACCATTTAAACTTCAATATTATATTGACCATTTAAATGCCTTTTTTAACTGATGTCAAAATTACCTGTGGATTTTAAAACGTTCGATTCCAGGCTTCAGTACCTAGAAACCGATAGATATTTTCGATTACAAGAGTTTACGTCTCTTTACATATAAACGTGTTTTTAGGTTTTCATGGCGGTTCAGAATCTTCGTATTTTTTTTACACTTCAACAGTCCAAAAAGGCTGAAACGAAACACAACACAAAACATCCAGGTTTGAGTAAATCGCGTTAATTTATTGTGACATCACGGAGAATTGAACCCGAAACCTGCGGTGTGAAAAGCCCGTGTCATGTCCACTGGGCGACGGTATTAGTTTTATGGGATATTCTGTCCTTTTTCTACGACCTTTCTGGTTTAGGTTGCAGGTCCTGTTGCAGGGTTCATCATCAGGGTTGATGCACTGTTATGAGTGTCGATATTGTAGTTAGGTATTGGCTTGCAATACCGTATCGAAAGCAGAATGCATCGTTGTCAGTATTGTGCAAGTATTGGCTAGCAATAAGTGTGTCTATCTATATGCCTTTTTTTGGGTCGCAATCCTAGGATTTGTCTGCAACAAGCACTCGCCCTCTCCACTCCTCTCTGTCAATTGCCAGCCTCTTCATCTCTTGGTAGGTGCTTCAGCGCACATCTCCGATAATCTGGTCTACGTAGCTTAATCTCGGGCGGCCTCTACGATTGTTGCCTTCAACATTTCCCTCGACGATAGTTAAAAGCAGGCCCGGATGCCTTATATTATGGCCTATCCAAATTGCTCGCTGTTGGGCGATTCTGTTAAGAAGTTACCTCTTTTCTCCCACCCTGCTCAACACCTCGTCGTTTCGGATATGTTCAGCACTACATCTCAATGGCCGCTAGCCTCCCGGACATGCTCTGGCCGATGGTCCATGTTTTGCTGCCATCTATATGTATAACGTGGCAATATCGTGTCCGAAACATATATTGTATATTTATGATTTTGTAATAAATTTAAAAGATGTAATATGTAACATTATATTTTTGTGGTTGAAACACAAGTTAGGGGATGGGGTAGCAAACTAAATGTACGTGGAATATTTTTTGACTGACCCTCTTACGAAATAGGGATGCGTGCGATGAGGCCAGAGATTAACTAAGCCTGTCACTTTGACAAGCACGTACACGTGAATCTAATTATATACTCGGAAGGACTGCGAGCGTAAAATGTACATTTTAAGAATATAAAATGATTTTTTTTATTAATATCTGAGCAAATGAAAGCAGAAGAAAGCCAAAAAATATTTAAAATAGGTTTTTTGTTATATAGTAGCTCTCATAGCCCGATGGGACACTGACTTCTCACGCTTAGAGTTTCGGGTTCGATTTTTGATTACTTGGATGACGTCACAATAAATTTGCTGATATACTCGAGTTAAAATGTTTTTTTGATATGTTCTATTTCAGTAATTGTGATTCTACGTCTGTTGAAACTTTAAAGAAAACTAACCCATAAAAACCAGTTTTTTATTAAACTCCCTTTCTCATTTGTATTTTTTCCAATTCGATATTCTATCAACATATTCCTCTTGCTTTAAGTTCATGTGGAAAATCTATTCCATGCAAATTATTATCCTTAAATTAAATTAAATAATAATTGGTATAGGGGGCTACGGCGTCAGCGAAACCTTCTGATCGGACCCATGGCTTGAGTCAGAATAGTCTAAACAGGTTTCGCTTCTTCTCCACGCGTCGGGTTCCTTTCTCATTTGTATGGTTTCTAATTTGAAAAAACCGTTAAAATTTCTAAAAATGCAAAATTATACTTTGATTCAATTTTTTAAATGAAAAATTGCTAGATCATTTTTATTGTCGCCACGAGTCTGCCTGCAAAGTTTCAGCTCGATTGGATCACGAAAAAGGGTTGAAAATCTATCCAAAGTTTTTTCGGCAGACAAGCAGATGCTACGAGTTAAAGAAAGGGAGTAAAAATACAAAAATATTGGGACCTTACTTGGATGACTGCAAAAAATGCAATTCATAAAACCATTTATTTAGATGATCAACTGAGGTAAGATAAAATAAGCATGGTTGATATAAGTATTCGCAGCCGAACATGGAAATTCATAAACCATTAAAAAACAAAAATTACGAATGATTTACCATATAAAGTATCATATCAGACATATATGCAATGAAGTACCTAGCCATAAATAAGAATACAATTTGAGTTTATTTAATTTGGATGCAAATATTTGCAATATATTTCTAAATTAGGCGTTTATAAATATAAATGCTAAGTTGCATATTTATTTAATATGCAACTTAGCATTTATATTTATAAAATATTTTAATCAACAGCCTAGTGTGCTTTTACAGTACAAGAAAGTTACAAAGATTTTTATATACCTAACATAAAACACGTTTTAAAGTAAATAATAAAAAATAATAATTGAAATAAAACATATTAAAGATAAATGAAACTATATAAAATGTAACAATATAAAAAAAATTAACAATATATATAAACAATGATTAGTACACAAGCAAACAGTAATGATTACAAACCTTTAACAAATTAATAATAAAGTAAAATAAAGATAATTAAACCAATACACCACACAGAATGATGCTTCCTTCAGATATATTAAGATAGATCAATTTAATATTGTCATGGGACTTAAAAATAACAGTAACTACACATTATCGAAGTCTCTTGAACATTATACATGAATTTAGAATCAACTGAAGTATTCTAAAAAAAACATAATCACTGAAAACAAAGAAAAATCAGTCGATCATTCTCGTTTATTATGAACCGACATTTTGTATATACATTTTTTTAGGGAATATTAGTATATTTTTATTTTTTTGTGCATAAGTGCGTTTTTTTTTACTTTGTAAATCCTTTTTTGATATATTAGTGACATAAATCAATAAAAATTAATCTTGAATTAGCAATAAAACATATTTTTCAAAGGCGAAATGCAAATGTCTAATTATCTCAAAATGAATTGAATGTTAGTTAATAATTTCTTGCCATGGGGTCTTCATTTGTTAATTTTCTAGGATAGACTATTCAACTTGTCCAGAAGTATTTCGCACATAGAGCGCCACAAGGCAAAGACAAAGGTGATAAAATTTATATATCGATATACTTTAAATAGACTAGAATTTTTTTAATAAAGCTGTATGTAATATTAAATAAAAATATGAATTAGTAGATACCGAAAAAATACTTTGAAGTAATATAATTTATCGCGAGAATTCTGCAAAAGATTCTCTTGGATTAGCTTCCAGGAAAAAAGGATTTAAGTGTAGATCAAGGATGTTTGTGTGACCCACTTAGGACGCGGAACATAACTCAATTATGTAGGTCATGCGACCCTCCAACATGTCCGTGTTCAATACCATAAAAAATAGTTTTTGCACCGCTGTAAAAAAGTAATGGAAACGTAATTAATATATTTTGTCTTGTAAATATAAACTTAATAAGATAACTAATAATATTGTCTGGTATTTGCGGTGATGGGAATTGAATTTAAATGCTAATACTTAGAAAATAAATATTTGTACCACGCTTACAATATTAGCTTCACCCGCATGTCTCTTTATATATTTGTCCGTTTGTCTAAAGTCTAAACGAAATATGATAATCGATATCTCACCCACTTTCTAATGTCCAATCGAGCTTAAATTTTGAACGCGTGACAATAAATGCTGACAATACATAAATCAATTACCACATTAACTTTTTAATAAATAAATCTATCGTTATAAATTAATCAAAGCTTGATATGAGAAATCAGTTAATGAGTTCGCCAAAAAAAGGTGGGGCTAGTTTCCTGCCGAAGTGATTTTGTATAAAATTGTATTCTTTAAAAGCGCATTCAGAAAAAAATGAGTTGAAAATTAGTAAATGAGCTATTTTTCTACCCAAGTGATTTTACATAAAACTATATATTTCACAAGCGATCTTTACTCCGTATATTAATAGTATAATAACTGAGAATTGAATATATCGTTTTTGCAACCCCCACAAATTAAATTTTACACGTATGTACTTCAAATTCAGAAGGCAGTGAGCTCTAAATCGATTACAAAAATTCTGTAAGACTAAAAATCATATAAGTTGAGTTATTTTTTTACCCTACTTATATTTAAATGTACTTAAAAGATAAAAATAAATTTTCCGCCAAAAATTTTTTTCCTCACTAGGAAAATAAAGGCGTGGGCGCTTTTCCTCAATCTATACCTGGGTTTATCTGAAAATAGCAATATCGGGATGTCACATCTTTATTCCAACACTTAATAGACGAAAATTAAAATAAAAAAATAATTGAGACGTACGTACATGTCGGTATTGGGTGTTCATCGTACTTAAATAAGAAGATGTGTATATTTTCACATATCTTTCTTCAAGTAAAAACCTTTATTTTCGATGTTCGATTTCTCCGATCTGGTCTAACAGCTGTCCTTCGCGCAAGCGCAACCTCACAATTCTCATGTTTCAAGTAAAATAAGTACTAATTCTATATTTAAAGCTTATAGAAAAAATATTATATCATATGCACTTATTAATTTCTTTTCCCGCAGCGTCCTGACGTAAAATTATGGCCAAATTGTCATTGTCGCGTTGAACCATAGAAAAGAGAAATATTGTTGGACTCTATTTATATTTGACGTTCACCATCATGTACTCCTTTCTCCCTCTGACCACACCACCGACGTCTACCTACGTCTGGTTTATATATTATTTTTATTTTCGTCTATTATATATTATATAGGTGTTGGGATAAAGATGTGACATCCCAATATGTCAATTTTCAGAATAGCACAGTTTGTTTGTATTTTGAAGTTACGCAGAACATACCCAAATATATGCGTTTTGAAGTATTAGAATAACTTTGGTAATATTCTATTAATGTTTTACTCTAATTAAAATTATTCTCGATCTTTAGGGCATAATTAAGAACGCCTTTCATATGTGTGTTGTAACTATGGCTGGCGCCATCTCTGGGCAGACTTGGTCGCTAGTTTCTTAGCTGTCAATAAAAGAGAAATGGCCTTTTTAGCGCCATCTATGGAATTATTCCAAGACTAAAATATTTTGGCGTTACAGATGCAGTTTATTTACATGATGTCTCTTCTTTCTTTAAAGGGGGAAAATTTTGCATAAACTATGGCTCCTTTGACACATTAGGGTATATAGTGGCCGATTTGTTAGATATTTAAATACGGACTTCATGTATGCGTTTTGTTAATTTCAAAAATTTAAATTTAATAACATTTATAAATTGCACGTTTAAAAAATACGAAAACCTAACAACGGTCAAAAGGCAATAAATGTCGAAACAAAATGTGTTCTATAAAAATGGTTACAATAAATTGATAATTTCCTTTGCCGAGAGGAACTGACATGACAGTAATTACTACTATGACAGTTCCGGTAAAGGGTGGGTGCCTTTCGGTTCTAGAAGTAGCAAGTTTATTGATTTTTTAAGGGTTCTTAAAATTATAATGTTTCAGCTTGATGTATGAGCTATCGACGGATATTTATCTTAGAAGTATACAATTAAATGATAATTTCTAACGCTTATCTAGCGGACTAGCTATATTATATAAATAAGAAGTAAAAGTAGAGTAGCTTGCAGGTGTCATAACTCTCGCCTTGTATAGTGGTCATAGTCTGTGGTTCGAGTCTCTTTCCAGTACACCAGCAAATTAGTCTTATATCCATAACACAAGCGTTTAGTTTATTTTGAAAATAGTAAGAATATTGATGCGACACGTATTCTGTGTTCGCATCTTTCTGTCCATATGGTAACGAATTACAATTTGGCGACAACAGTATTTAAATTTATTTCTATTTAACATGTTTTTCTGGATATTTTCTTCAGACATACAGTAAATCAACATGCGAATTCATAACTTTTTATTTTGTGAGCTACCCTTACAAAAATATATTTTCATTTTAACCCTCAGGGATAGGATGGTGTAATTCTCTTTCCTTGTTGACACATCAAGTTGCATTATGTTTGAAATGCAAGTTAACAATTCTCAGAGCAGGACATGTTTGCATTTAACCGTTTGTTTGAAAGCCGCCAGAATATAATGTAAGATCCTGCTAAACAGTGAACCATTAAGATCATTCAAAAATTATGGTTTCTCAAAGAGCATAGATAAACAAAGTCCATTCAAGTACTGCTGCCGGTAAACAAGTTAACTGCAGAGTGCAACTGAGTTAATATGAGTACATAGTGAATACTAGATACAGTAATATACATCAATGCTTTATGATCTTGTTACTGGAGTGGCAATTATCATTATTTACTATGTGACTTGACGAAATAATTCGTCATGTATTCTTTCTATGGAAAGTTGGCAAATATGTTGCTGTTTGGTGATTTTCTTTCTGAGGTTATGCAGCTAACCTTTTTTTGCTAACATCCAACATGCGCTGCCTTCCATCTTCCTCTTCTAACCTCCACTTCAGTATTATCATTAAATAAAAACAGAATTTCAAAGCTACTACTACTTTACTAAATATATATTTCTTTGTATTGAATCAATGTTCAATTTTATTTTGCGTTACATAGATTAATTAATGCATATTTATACTTTGTACACGCAGATTTTTTAAAATTTAACTACTTTTATCGTGAATTCCTGACAATTATTTTTTGTTTTTTTATTTGTGTTATCACAATTACAAATACACTTTTTTACATTAACTTATAACTAGGTTAAACCTTGACTCCTTCTCTATATACGAGTCTATGACTTTTAGAGAGATAGTAAAAAATATGTTTATTTTAAATATTTTGTTGTATCGCTTTGAGTAAAAATAATAAAGTTAAAAAATTATCTCAATATACTCAATCAATCACATTGAAAGTCAACGTAGATTTTATAAAAACATTATTTCTTAAAATATTTATTTTTTCATAATTGACAAAAACCCTATTTTCAGTGTGATTTTCATTTAAAATCATTAAATAATTGTAAAAACAGTGGTAGTAAACGTAGTACCTAATATAAATCAGAAATAAATTGAGTGTCTACATCATTAGAAATTATTGATCGACGTATTTCCTAATAATTTCATGAAGCTACTACTATACATTGATTGAATAGAACAAAAAAGAAAGTCAATCATCAGGAAAAGGTTTCATTTCATTGAGGGTAATTTGGAAAATGTCGGTTCGTAAGTAGTAATAATAATTGATTCTTTGAGACTCCGTCTCGTGGTCATTAGTTTGTGTCAATAGCTTATCAAACAATGAACAAGGCCATCAAATAAGGACCCTAATAGTTCGATCATTAATGGGAAAAACCTAGCGGAAAATGTTTGGTTATTCGTTCTTGCACATCACGTTACGTAATACCCAATCAATCCCATTCCAGGACAATTCAACCAAAGTCTGATTTGAAAGAAAAATGAGCGTTTAACAGACTGTACGATTTAATTAATTAGAATTCTTGAGTATGAGATATAATTTTTTGAATATTTTTATATTAATGACAGTGAAATTTCCTAAGTACGCATGAAAAATTTAATTAAAATAATCGATGTTTTAATGGTTTTATGGATACTGAAATAAAGGAAACAGAACGTTTAATTTTTGCCTTTTTTAAAACGATATATTTAACAACTTGTCAAAAAATATTAATGTCTTAATAGCATCACTTCTTTTTCAAACTTTATACAATCAATTTGTAAATAAAATATATGGTTTTTATTTGAAAATATACGAGATTAATGTACCAAAGATAACTTTGTTGCATGAAAACTAAAATAGTGTTTCGGGGTTATAATTTTTTTGATGTTATAGCAATATACTTTTTTAAGGAAACGCTTCAAAAGTAAATGGATCTATCATAATAAAATTGATTAAAAGCCTATTAAGCTATGGGTTTTGCAAAATGATTTAATAATTTTACGTTTAATTTAGCAAATCGAGAGCAAATACGAAAATCGTGTGCTGGGGCCTCTTAAGCTTGGGTGTTTTCTGATGCGTTTCGCTTAAAAAAATTGATCATTCAATACAATGAAATCATAGCAAACAATGAGGGACAATTGGCCCCGAAACATGTTGCTAATATAATGTATGACTGGATTAGATAAATCAATTTAACCCCAAATAATTCATTCTCATCAATGAGTCGTGTATGCAGTATTCTCTCTTAGAAATGCATAACAAATATATGTAAAAAACAATAAATACTTTAGCATGAAGACAAACAAAATTTATGTTAAAATTGGATAAATTTTCTATGTGTTGTATTAAAAATTTGGGGGCAAAGCATGCATATAAAATATGTGATAATGGGAGAGTTGTCACAAAATCAACTATAAATACTCCTTGCGTGTATTCAATATATATACCTAATTCTTATGGCGCAAGACTACTCATGGGATTTTTGAGGCCCGAGCATTCAACTTTGAACAGGCTCTATAACCTTGGGGATTTCAAAAATAGCATGACAGCATAAAGCAGAATGATATATAATGAATGTGTACAGGGCGTCATAAATAACTGATGCCAACCTGTGCAAAAACCCCAGCGTTAATTTAAGTGGTTCAATTTTTCAATCTAAGAATAGAAAAGTCACTTAAAACATTAAAAAAAGTTATTTTACTCAAAAAATTCCACAAATAATAAGCCTATCAAGGATTGCCAGAAAAAATTTGCCTACCAGATATTATTACGTATCATGTATATCATCATCATCATCATCATCATTCTTGGCACTACAACCCTTGGTGGGTCTTGGCCTCCTCAATAATTTTCCTCCACTCATCTCGGTCTAGTGCCAGCTCTCTCCAGTTTCGAAGCTCTAAGGCAGAGATATCTTTAAGGACGTTGTCACTCCATCTTAATTTTGGCCTTCCTAAGCTCCTTCGTCCTATTGGCTTTGAGTTCAGCAGGGACTTTGGTGCTTGATGCTCGGACATTCTCTCCATATGACCCAGTCACCGAAGTCTTCCCATTTTCATAAATTTTGTGATGTTTGGCTCCGTAAATAGAGTATAGAGCTCATTGTTGTAACGTCTGCGCTAAAGTCCATTTTCTAGAAACGGTCCGAAAATACGCCTCAAAATTATCCTTTCAAAAAATCCAGTGCTCGCTCGTTCCTCTTAGTACCCACGTCTCAGCTGCGTACGTGAACACTGGCCTAATAAGCGTTTTGTACACTAATATCTTGGTGTTTCTGGACAGCAGTCTGGATTTTATCTGCTTTTGTAGGCGGAAAAAACAGCGATTTGCGCTCACTATGCGCTTCTGGATCTCCTCTGTAGTATTATTGTTACTTGTTATCAGGGATCTTAGGTATGTAAATCTTGGTACCGTTTCAAAATTTTGACTTTCACACGAGAGAGTTGGGATTTGTTCATGTATATCAATAATAAATTACGCCCTAACACGACAACCTATAACTTTCCCCCAAACTTTTGATCACCTACAATTTCTAAGGGTTGGATGTATGATGAATCTAGACGATTTTAATCGAAAAGCTAAAAAATAAACAGGATTTCGTTTCTCGGAATCTATATCCATTGCCATATCTACGGTTTCCTCTTCCTGCGGGATTGAGAAAGACGGTCCGTGAGAACTACAAATGCGTGTTTTATTTAAATGAGCAAAACCTCCGGGACTGGGAGAACCGGAGGCTTTACATTCCAAGCGACACGATCTCTAAAGGAGCCGGAAAGTTTTTAGCAATTCAAATGTTTTATATAAAAAGTTTCGCAATAAAACACCAAAAAATTTATTCATTCATTACCGTGACAATTATTGTATTTGATATTCTGAACTGTTTTTATATCATTACTCCCTTTATATTAACTCGTGGCGTCTGCTTGCTTGCTTTCTTGCCGGCTTGCCATCAAAAAAAAATTGGATCGATTTTTGACCCTTTTCCCGTGATCTAATCAAACTGAAACTTGGCAAGTAGACTCGTGGCGACAATCAAATTTTCGTTAAAAAAATTAATAATTATAGTATAATTTCGGATTTTTAGAAATTTTATTGGTTTTTTCAAATTGGAATCATTAGAAAAGTTTGATTACGGCGCGGCGGCCCGATAACGTCGCGGAATATTTTCTAAATTTGAATTACTCCGTCAGTACGCATAATAGGTACTTCACTACGAATGTCGAAAATCTAAATTGACTGACAAATGTTTATAGACTTTAATCTTCAAAGCATGAAGTGTCTTATCAAAGCTCAAAACATCTAACATTTTAGAAATATATTAAATTATCATAAGTTTAGTGTTATGTTATATGTTTTAATTTGTCTTTAATTGTTGTTATATTTTACAAAGAAAGGGAGTATAATAAAAACTTGGTTTTTATGGGTCACTTTTTTTTAAATGTTTGAACGCATCGGGTGTTTGTCTCTGGTAAGCTGGATAAGTTCGCAAATTTTACCCTTATTGAAAAATTTCAAATAACTTTTTTTTTAAATTTGTATGCATCAACAGATTTTTCAGCAATAGTAATCCAAGCGCAGCGATCAAGTATCATCGAAATCACGAAATGAATCCAGTGATGTGATGCAATTTCAATGATTTCTCGAAAATAACAAATAACTTATAAGCCTTTGAACGTCGGTTAACCTTATTTGAGTTACTAGTAACGTAAGAACCGTTCGGACATTATGTATGAAACCAATGTCATATGAAATTTTTTATCATTTTTGAAACTTATATAAGCGTTAATGCTATAAAAAATAGTTCTTAAGTTAGTGTCATCAACTAGACGAGGTTTGAATCGGTCTCTCGAACCGGAACACCGAAACATCCTACTTTCTAGGTATCTAAATTTGAAGCTATATATAGGAAAAGAAAATAGTGATAAAATACTTGTTTAAAAAGAACGATCGATTATTCAAGAATTGGGCTTATTTTAATGGTTGTTGGATATATTTATGTGTTAAATAAAAGGGATATTTTAAACGAAACGTATATTTTACTGATAGGCAAATCTCGACGGCGGAGACTACGCCTCTTGATGACGCTGAATAAGACTTCAGCGAAACGTCGAGATTTGCTTCACAGTAAAATATATCTTCTTTCTTCTTCTTCAACAGCCTTCGTCTTTCCACTGCTGGATATAGGCCTCTTCCTTATTTTTCCATTCTTCCATGTTGTTGGCTAATTGTAGCCATTTCTTTCCTCCACAGCGACAATACCATCGGCCCATCTCTTTTGAGGTCTTCCGATGCCTCTTTTATTTTCCCAAGGTCTCCATTTCAGAACTCTAGGAGGCCATCTTGTAGTATCCTGTCTTGCAACGTGTCCTGCCCATTGCCATTTTAGCTTCGCTACACGATCCATGATATCTATCCACTACTCTAGTTCTGCGCCTAATCTCTTAGGCTTACTCCAAGCATGGATCTCTCCATGGATCGTTGCGTGCATTTGAGCTTTTCTTCACTTTTCTTTGTAGGGGCCATAGTCACCAATCCATACGTCATCACTGGCAGTATGCACGATTCAAAGGCTTTTCTTTTTAGGCTAATTGGGATCTCTTTGTTCTCGAAGATATGTTTGAGTTTGCCAAAAGCAGCAAAAAAAAGTAAAATATATGGTTCGTATAAAATTATGTTTTATTCAACACAACTTTGATCGAATATTATTTGTTTCATTTATGAAAATGATATTTCCTGAGAAGTAACACACTTAGAGAAGTAATCACTTTTTTTCGTTTATATTTTAGAATAAAGTTTTTGGCTGAGTGTATTGAAATGTATCAAAAGGATTTTGATTCCAAAAAAGATACTGAGTGGTGCTGTGAATGTTCTTTCATATAATATATTTCTGTAGAACGAGATAAACAATACTTAATGAAGGCCTTCTACTGATTTTGTGTACTAATGAAACCAAACGAATCGGTTATAAATTAAATGAATTAATGTGTGTAGATGTGTTCATTCTACCATTTTTGTGATAGAATTTAAACCGAATCATTGCACGATTGACAACATTATGAGATGATCGCTCCCACGAGAATAGAGAGACATGGATTGAAATAAATCATTTACAATTTTAACTCGCATGTTGCGATAAATAATCGCAAATGCGGGTTTTTAAAACGAACTCCTCAGAGATTCTGTTCAAAGCCACATCCCGTGACAATACCTTACCTGATAATGAGGAAATTTTATTTATTCCTTATATTCCTTATATATATTATTATAAAGTTATTTAAATTTAAAAAATTAATATTGGGAATAGAAATAATAATGGGATATATGGATGATTGTATTTTCAAACTTGTTCATATATTTATCTTTTTTTTATTCAATAAACACAAAATCACTTTGTGGTATCATTTTATATGATTTACTTTATTTTTTATCAAACAATTTTTATTAATCAATTAGAAAATACATACAGAAAAAATCTAATTAACGAAAAAATTAATTAATATTTTTTCGTTAATTTGATTTTTTCTGTTTGTCTTTTCTAATTGATTAATAAAAATTGTTTAATAATTCACAGAACTTTGTTCTGAACTTCACTGCAACTTCACAAAAGTAATGTGTTTCCTTTAATAAATATTTTATCATTTAGCAGGATAGTCACTAAGACACTTGTGTGGAAAATCTTTGGTCGATAGAGTGAGGAATGAACAAATTGTGAAGTGAATGCAATGCTGGCTGTAGTGTGGTAGATAGAATAAAGAAATGAGTGCTGAGATGGTTTGGTCATGTGGAACGTATGAACGAGGAAATGATGGTTAAGAAAATACATGAGGCGAGTGTTGAAGGCAACAGGAATAGAGGGCGTTAGCGAAAGACCTCGATCAGGTATTTGAGGATGGCCCTGTTAAAAGCCGCAACAACCGTAGAATTTGTATAAGAAGACGTATGAGTGTTATGCCAGGATAGAAGAGTGTGGCGTTAAATCCTCTCTGACTACCCCTGCGGGGAAACGGCGTGATGGTTAGTTAGTTAGTTAGTTAGTTAGGATAGGACAATGCGTAATTTCTTAAGCCAATCTTTAAGTTACTTGCGGTATGGACAAAAAACACCAACTTACCGAGAAAGCTCGGAATCAAACTTTCATATTTGCTTCCGGTTAAAAAGCTTGAAAACATCCCAAAAACGGCTATTCAAGCACTTAGCATTATGTATTTACAAACTACATTTTTTGCCAATTTATTTTGCCGAAGCGTTCCCGATTTTTTCCCACATCGCTACGGCCATTAAGTCCAATTGAAAAGTGTTGGCTCCATACATAAATAAAGCCGCCTGCCGAAAATGCGAGCCACCAGCAACTTTCGCCAGTCTATTATTCTGCAAAAGTTCGATTAATGGCGAATGAACGAAGTGCGAGCTTTCATTGGAAACCATTTTTCTTGTGGTGAATTTTTATGAATGTACACAATTAAACATTGCAGTTTTTTGGTTAATTTGTAAGTTTAAACAAATAGTTTAATTATCATTTGAAGACATCATGGCAATAAGTTGTTAACTAACATTTTTGTCAAAAATGAGTTAATAAGCCGTCTAAACTAAATATTGTACGCTATTTCCATTGGAAATAAGTTCAAAACTTAAAAATAATTAGAACACGTTCAAATCATAGGGATGAACATGTTAACTACATACTAAAACCATTTAACTATATACTAAAAGGAGAACAATTAGAAACAGCTACATTAATCAGAGATTTAGGGGTGATCAATGATAGAAAATTATTATACGATGAACATATCGATTCTATTATAAGTAAGGCTTATTGGGCTTTAGGTTTCATCATGAGAATGTCTAAAGATTTTAAGTGTGTAAAGATATTGAAAGTACTTTACTGCACTTTTGTCAGAAGCAAACTCGAGTATGCAACGCAAGTATGGAACCCCCGGTATATGATCTATGTAAATCGCTTGGAACAAATTCAAAAAAAAATTATTCGCTTTCTCAACTTTAAATTCAATTGCGTTTCTGACGATTATGACAGTTCATGCAAAAAATATCACATCCTACCTTTATACAGACGTCGGGAAATAGGTGATTTGATGTACCTACTAAAAATTGTATCAGGCAACGTCGACTGTCCTGAACTATTAAATAAACTAAAATTCCATGTTCCCTGTAGATCTCGTAGACACAACCCAGTCTTTCACATTGATTTTACCTCATCCAACTATCGTCGGAATTCATATTTCTTGAGGGTATGCGATGCATTCAATAAACTGACAAGATTATTGGATATTGATCTGTTCGAGTGCAGCCACACAAGATTAAGAAAAATTTTGAGTGCTGAATTTTTTTCCACGTAATAATTTAGTTTCTTTTTCTTTTGTTTAAATTTTTTATTCTTTCTTTCTATATAATTAATTTGCCTTAGTATATCATAAATATTTATCATTACTGACATATTTCTGTTTGTTTAAATTTTTTATTCTTTCTTTCTATATAATTAATATGCCTTAGTATATCATAAATATTTATCATTACTGACATATTTCTAAATGTGGAGACCTGTAATTGGCTCTCTATATAATATCAATGTTTTCTATGCTTTTTTTGTGCTGTTGGTCTTCCATAAACATTAAATAAATAAATAAATAACTACACTTTTTCGTAAAAATTAAATCAGTTACTAATGGGAAGAATATGTTATCTTCAATAATAACATGTCCATGCCATCATTTTGAAATTAACACGCCTTTTAATTTGATTGGAATATTTCTGGTTTATATAAATTTTACTCTGGCAGTACTGTGTATATTTGTTTTTATTTGAAGACTATTATAATATGTACTTATATATTATTTTTCAAAAATTTTAAATGGTACATACCATGTTTTGTATTATTAATTAACGCGCCAGGTATTTTGAAATTTTGGATAATGGATGGTAAAAACGGACAGCATTTGAAGGGTTGTTTGATGTTCGTATTTTACCAATTTTAAAAGGGTGTTATTCTATTAAAAATGAGTTTCAGGGGCGAAAAAATGGTTGTTGACTACATTTTTTAGGGAAAATTAGTATATTTTTTTTGTGCATAAATGCGTTTTTTTACTTTGTAAATATTTCTTTGATATTTGAGTGACATAAATCAATAAAAATTAATCTTGAATTAGCAACAAAACATATTTTTCAAAGGCGAAATGCAAATGTCCAATTATCTCAAAATGACTTGAATGTTAGTTAACATGGGGTCTTCATTAGTCTTCTTCTTTTTCTTTTTAACAGAGCTATGTCTATTCATCAGAGGATAGCGCCTCCTGTGAGGTGGATTCCCAGCCATCCTACCATCTTTTGGGAGGTCTTTCGCGAGGGTGTGTTCGGTGAGGCTGATTATGTAGGGCGATATAAGGAAGCCTGATGCTGTCCATTCTCTGACATGACCACACCGGTCCCTTCTTCGCTATCATCGTACAATATCTTCAGCCCATATATCTCTCTTATTCTGATGTTCCTCACGATCCGTCAGCGTCTTGCTTGCTATCATCCTCAGTGTATTCATCTCGGAAGTCTTCGTCATTTTTGATCTTTTATAAAAAAACATTTATTCTTTCTTTGTCTATTTTATAATGTTATTTTTAATACGCAGTAGCCGCAACTAAATTCTTCTTCTTCTTCATGGTCTGTCTTTCCAGTGAGATTTTTTTTCTGGCACTTCTTTATCCTAAGGTTGTACCACGTACCAACGTCTGTTAAACTATTGTCCACCATCAGGGCTGATGTGAATGACTCTGCAATGGGATCTAAAACGTCAACCAGAAAGGTCAGATATATATGGCAGGATATCCAAAAAAAACACACAAACTATTTTGAACCGACCGTGAAAACCTGAGAATATTTTCAATTATCAACAAAGGTTCTTTATCAGGATACAACGTATACTAAAAATTAAAATTCAAAGTATTGTGTTGATAATTCAATAAAAAGGACTTTGTAAACAGTGTTTTCTTGTTATTAATATTTTTTTAACAAACAAACCGATTGTTTTTGATTCTTATAAAAGATAGTCGTATTGCGAACTTAGTAAGTGGAAATATGTACATTTGGAACATAATAAGATAATTAATAATAATTGGATAATATATAGCACAGTTTCCGTGATTAATCACCTAAAGGGCACTCAATTAATTAATTGACTCTCAAAACACTATTATTATTTATTATTATTATGTTGTTTCTGAAATTATCAGAATAAATCATGAATACTATTTGTCTTCCATAATTAAAATCATGCTGAGAAGTTCACCAAACGAGTAAGATTGAGATGATTTATTTACCTAGTAGATATTTATATTACTTTATTACGTTGATTGTACTTTATACATTAAGTAGTATTTTATGTAGGTACTAATATTGTATTGAAATGACAAAAGATTGCGTACAGAATCTCTCGAAATACGTCAATGCCGACAGTAACTTCTAGGACTTTCCACTACATTCTAGAATACACTACCACACTCTAAAATTAATTGCATCATTCGAGGAACGTATGGAAAAGCCTAGAAGCGACGAGAACCTTCTCCTAAACACTAGAAAAATCTAGGAGGTTCGATAATCCAGTTTTTGGATATAAATAGCGCGGATCTAAGCCGCCGCGCAGAGTTGTCATGTTTAAGAGCTCGTTCAGTAAGAAATCGGTCGCGAAGTACGTGCAAGATGACGTCCAGTGTAGCCAGTCGTGAGGGAATCGAAGTGAATAATCGAGCGACCTTATTGGCGAAATAAATAATTGCGATAAATACTACGAGCGACAACTGGATGAAATTTTCTAGTGAATGTTACATACGTGTTACCCAGCGATAATATAGTGTTCATACACCAGTGAAATACTGCGAATTGGTATAATTTAAAGAATGGCGTTAAGTTTTATTCGTTTTAAGTGACCTCGTATATTGAATAGTTAATTAATCATTTAATAATAAATCGCTAATTAATTTCCAATATTTTCATTCATTTCTATCTAGCAACGACACGTGAAAATATTTAATTTTATTCAATGGAAACAAATACAATGATTCAATCATGTAAATAATAACAATTATAATGAAGGTGAAATTAACATCACATAAATAATTTTAAAAATGCAGAATATCAATCACTATCGGTCATTAATTAGTATTACATAATATCTTTGTATTATAACAGCGTTTAAAAAGTTAAAACTTACCTCAAGATAAAGTTGCCATTTTGTATTAAGTTAAACTTTTCTTAATTACATTATTTGAAAACCAAAAACATTGATGAAATGTTCAATGTTCATCCAGCTGCAACGAGTATTGGAACAAAGAAATTTCTGCAGCACTTACATTCCAGTGGTGCAATGTTCGGATAATTTACTACAACATTAAAATAATCTTTTCGAACACTAGAAAAATTGTGGTTCAAGAACAAATTTTTTTGAGAAATTTTCAAAATATAAACAACCGTAATTCATAACAAGCTTCTAGTTAATCCAGGTAGTCAATTATTAACAGATGTTTGTGGATATAAATATAAACTATCAACCCCGTGTTGCTAGATTATATTTCAATAACGATCAGATAACTACACATATGGCAAATGCGCATAAACCAGGCTCATGCATAGACACAGAGATAAGTGCCCACATAGACAAATACACAGAGAATAAAATAATTCAAAATATTTTGAGTATGTCCAAATTTTCAGAACAGTACTGGATTTTTGTCACAGGGACATCATTAATCAATCAATATATATTATAGACATCTCACAGATACGAAACTGTTGTATTTTAATGGGAAAGTAGGTATAGAAGTATTTTGGGTGTACATAGGGCTTACGACCTATTGTCTTAAGTGCTGGCTGGCTTAAGTGATCATTTGAATTTCATTACACAGATAAAATATATTACTAACAAAAACTAAAAAAAAGCATTAGCGACATCTGTGGTCATTTAAGGAGAATGAAAAAGCTTTGGTGCCGGCCGCGCTGAGAATTTATACAACTCAAATGTGAAACATGGCGTATTATTTAAATATATCCAAAATCCAAAAATTAGTAGACATGATATTCTATCATGAGTGGAAATGGTGAACATTACATTGTGTAAAGTGATCACTTAAGCCAGCCGTACGATAGGTCGTAAGCCCTATGTACACCAAAAAGACTTCTATACCTAATTTTCCATTAAAAATGAGACTATAAATTAGTAAATGTAAATGATTAATGCAATTAAGACTATAATATACATTGATTTATAAAATATTTATTATATATATTTTAGACTAACTTCAGTTAAGTCCTGCCCCCCAATTTAATATTGAATGTATGACGTTATCATCTGTGCTGTTACCGTGTGTGCAGTTGTCAAGGAATCCCATCAGTAAAATTCGTTAACCTCACTAACCATCGGAAAAAAGAGCCTTGCCCTAGGCTCCTCCATGAGAATGGAAGAATTTTAACTAGAACAAATTTCCCATAGTACACTCCTTCATATATTACATTTTTAGCACACAGTAACAATCTCTGCTCAATGAATATTTATCAAGTACTTAGGAAACCATTTTGAACGCCAATATTAATGTACATTTGTTTTTAAATCAATACGATGATGCATATGTATATACGTACATATGAAGGTGTGTGGGTACTTCGTATGAAAGCCTTCAAGGCTTCCCCTATTTCATTATTTAAAGTTAAATGAATTTTTAATATATTTTACGTTGGACCGTCAAACAATGGAATCGTGTCCCGAACACATAAAGAGATGTACGGAACCTTGACATTTTACTTTATTAGCTTTTTAATAAAATGCTTTATTTGACAGACTTAATCAGCTGTCGGATACAATGCTAGGGAGCATAGGTGACACGAATTAATTTGCTCGCGAGACACAATTAAGAGTTTATATTATAATATTTAATTTATTATATTATAAATAAATAATATGTTATCGAAAAAAAATCATAAATGTCTACTACATAAATAATATTTACATATTGGATTTACACTTCTGTCTTGATACACAACATTCGTCTCATCCACATTCATATCTTTCAGAATCTAGTTGATCTGGTCGGGCCATGTCTTCCGCGGTCACCCTCTCTTTCTGGCGCCGTCAACGCTTGCTTTATATATTATTATCATTATTTCCTCATTAATTCTTTCAAAATCCCCAAACCATCCGTCAATGCTTGCTTTATATATTATTAACATTATTTCCTCATTAGTTCGTTCAAAATCCCCAAACCATCTTAGTGACCCTTTTTATTATTCAGTATAATTTCGCAGAAATAATTTAATTTTTAAATTTATTTTTACGTTGGTAATTATAAAAATACTTTTTTTAAATAAACTACTATTATATATACTGTTGTATTTTGCTATAACTTTGAGGTAATTCATTATGAATATAATTAAACTAATTAACTTTGTTTATCACCACTAAAATTTATTTGGTAAAACCAACCGGTTTCGGAAACGACGTTCCTTCGTCAGGGTATACTTAATACTAGTATTAATACTATATATATTTTAAACATGCGTATATATTTGCGAGCAAAGACTTTGCAATAATATTCTTTGGGGATTTTTTTATCCAAAATTTTTACATTACACTGCATCACTTTACCCAAAAATCTCCAGACTTGTCGACTGTGATAACCTCAAAATCGACAAACACATTTCATGAATCATGATAAGTGTATCAAAAAACAAACTATTTCTAGGGTATACTAAATACAAATCAATCAACTATTTCTTAGCTATAGAAATGCAAATCAATTAAAAAATCGTCACAAGTATGTTCACTAATACCATATCGGTGACAACGAGCTTCAATCTGTCGATACAATAAAAAACCTAGGTGTTATATTCGACATCCATCTTCGTTTCCATATACTGTTAAAAACATAATTAGTAATGCACAAAATATGACAGGATTTATACTTCGTTTTACCAGAAATTTAAAAAATCCTAAAACTTACATGTACCTCTACCAAACTTTTATCCGACTACATCTCAAATATGCATCCAGCATTTGGAATCCCTAATATAATAAACATATTGAAAAAATACAAAGAAAATAGATAAAAACGCTTAGTTTTAGGTTGCACATTTCACAGCAGCACTGTGCAGATTCATTGAAATATTTTAACATTTTAAGTTTATAAATCAAAGACGCAAAAAATAAAATATAGGATCTGACAAAACCAATTTGATTGTCCACCCCTATTGTCACTTATAAACATCCACATCCCAGCAAGGGCCATTAGAACACACTGCCTCTTCCACATTTCTGTTTCTCGTAACAATTCCGGATTACTCTCACCTGTAGTGGGAATGTGCCGAGCTCACAATAATTTGTTCACCGATATTGATATGTATATTGTGTCTCCATACGGTCTAAGATTACAAGTAATTAATATTCTGTGTCGCAACACTGAATTAATATTCAATTAATTATAATCTGCGATGCAAGATTTAATTTAATGATCATCGTGTATTATCTCTACATATTAAATGCAATAACATAAATACATTAAAATTCTGCATCTATATCTATTCAATTTATAATGACCATTTTTGGGATAAATATTGAAACCCTTTATATTTAACATCCCTATATCCAATAGATATTTACATAAAAAAATATGCAGGTTGAACAATGTTTTAGGTTATATAGGCCTTGTGATAAAATTCCACGCATTTAGTTACTCACTAAAAATATTTTGTGTTTCTTTTATTTGTTTATTTTTTTCCATCTGTTTATCATTTGTGTACTACAAGTAACACAGGCGCTTAATTACACATAATTGTGTGCATACCGTTATATATTCAACAAATATTTTAATGTTCTTTTTTAGTACACAATCCTTTAAACAATATTATAACTGTACGATTCTTCTGGTAATTGGTTAATTGATTTGTGACCCTTTCAGCCTATCATATCACTTAATAATGAAAAAACTCTAACATAACGAACATACGTATAACTTATGTTGTGCGATTTTTAAGTTAGACATACATAGTAACTAACATTGAGTCATATGTGAGTAGACCATCTAATCAACGTTTTCTAATCAAGCTACAAGCTCGCTTTATTTAATATATTTTCAATATATTTTTTTGTTTATGCTTTTTAATTAAAATTTCATTAAATTAAATTGCTTCTTATACTGTATAATTTTTATGTTTTACACGGAAATTATTATATTATAACTATCTTATTAGCTTCGTAGAAAAAGGACAAATTTTATACAGCCATCAATTTGTCTCCATCAATCTTTTACACCAAGTAGACTTTCTGACTAAAGCCAGATAATGAAATATTACACGAATAATCCTTTAAAATGCGATATATTTAATTCTTACCTTTGTCATTTATTATTCATACATTGATTGTATTTTAATCAAAAATTTACGCTACATAAAATGAAGTTTTGTAGCATTTTAGAAGAGAGTTTTGGCAGCACAGTAAGAGCTTCATTCGTTGCCTTATTTTCTACACTAAATTTCTACTTTATTATTATATAGTAAACTATGATTATTGCTTTGAAAATGCATTATTCTAAAAAGAAGCAAAAGCATTATTAATTTTTTTTTTCGTGATATAAATTCGATGGAAATAAATTATAGTAAAATGGACCATTTCAAAACATATAATTTATTATAGATGGTTATGGTTTTTTCAGAAAAGATTTACTGCATATTACTTTTGAATACCTTAAAGATAACATTGTGTTTTAGAATACAAGTTTTTCGAAACAACGTGAAAATATTTATTTATATCAATTTTTTTTAAACATTCTACCTAATTCAGAAGAACCTACTATAAAACTTTTTTTTTATTTATGTGCGTTGTAACTCTTTAAAGAAATAAAATAGACGTCACCTTATGGGTTGTGTTGTGGGATAAGATTTTTACTCGTGCGGTATACCTGTGTTCAAAAAATATCGAACCTTCGGTAAAAATACAATAATTCATTTTCTCTAAACTTTCTCTAATCTCCTTCTAATTAGTCTCCTTGGTGATGCACACACTTTCAGCGTTCCCACTAATTTTGATAGCCTACCGGGACATGGTTCAGTGTCCACTAAGGTATGACCATCATTGAAGTGGTTCTATCACTTCCTAATCCGAGAAATGCTCATAGCATCGTCCCCGAAAGTCTATTGAAATCGAATGGTTTCCACTATCGCCAAGCCTCTGACTATCACCTCCTGCTCAAGTCATTCCGTCATCTCACAATAATCGATAACCCTAGGGGCACTATCTAAACTTCGTCATTCAGAGACTGACTGCCAGCGACTGACTCTCTCAGCTGGTAGTAAAAATCTACAACAAAAGAGAGCCCCATGCATCATTTATTTGGGTGGATTAAAAAAAATTCGGTATTATTTGAATACACTGCGTATTTATTTTTCATTGCAACGTTTTATTTTTCCTTACTTTACTGTCGTTCATCTTAAAAAGCACACTTGTTTATTATACCATTATTTATTTTTCATAAATATTGCCAAAATTCCTATAACTAACAAATAGATGTGCAAAGACATGATGTTTACCAAAATATTTAAACACAAAAATAAATTACTTGAGTTATTCAATTAACTTAAAACATGCATTTTCAAAAACTCATTTTGGTCCATTGTTCCAAAAGACATATTTGTCGACAAGTGAATGAATTAAAATGATATCAAGATATCAGTAAATAACACATATTTGCCAACCTACTTACCAAGATGTTGTGGGTAGGAATATGATGCTGAATTCATCTGTACTGATATAGGTACTCTAATCTAATGCACGAGCTAACGAAGACTAACGAAGGAATTGTAACATAAAAAATAGTAGCTTGTTGGTCTTGTCGCCTCGTGATCCAAACGTCGCGGGTTCTAACCTCTCTCCAGACCAGCAAGTAAATCATATTTTCATAGCACAAGTGTTAATCTTGGTTTGAAAATAGTAATAATATTGAATAATGGCCTCCCAGAGTTCTGAAATGGAGACCTTATGAGAATAAAAGAGGCATCGGAAAACCTCAAAAGAGATGGGCCGATGATATAGCCGCTGTGGGGGGAAAGAAATGGCTACAATTAACAAACAGCAAGGAAGGATGGAAAGGGAAGGAAGAGGCCTATATCCAGCAGTGGAGAGAAGAAGGCTGATGAAGAAGAAGTATATTGAATTGACATGTATTCCGTTTCGCATCTGTATTGAAAAAAAAGAAAACGATATTAAAATTGCACAATGCACTTATTCGTCATATGGTAAACGTTATTTTCAAAAAAGTCGCCTCCTAAAATATCGTTTTTTTGGGGTTTTTTATTGCATGAAGACGTATTAAAAGCATGAAGAAGTAGAAAATAAATGAAAACTATATAAATTTGCACAATGAACTTATTTGTCATCTGGTACACGTTTATTTTCAAAAAAGTCGCCTCCTAAAATATCGCTTTTTCGGGTTTTTTATTACATGAAGAAGTATTAAAAACATGAAGAAATATATGATGGAGTAGAAAATAAATGAAAACTATATTAAAATTGTACAATGAACTTATTTGTCATCTGGTACACGTTTATTTTCAAAAAAGTCGCCTCCTAAAATATCGTTTTTTCGGGTTTTTTATTACATGAAGAAGTATTAAAAGCATGAAGAAGTAGAAAATAAATGAAAACTATATAAATTTGCACAATGAACTTATTTGTCATCTGGTACACGTTTATTTTCAAAAAAGTCACCTCCTAAAATATCGCTTTTTCGGGTTTTTTATTACATGAAGAAGTATTAAAAACATGAATATATGAAGGAGTAGAAAAAAAAAAGAAAAGAAAAAGAAAGAAAAGTCGCCTCCTAAAATGTTGTTTTTTTTTTGGGTTTTTTTATTGCATGAAGAAGTATATATACAAAAAAAATTCATGAGGCTATTCAGAGCACGTGAAGTAATCTGTGACGATCCTTCATATCGTGGTGAAAAAAAATTTCGGGGACCCAGATTTGGCGAAAAATGCGATTGTTCCAAAACCTTTATTCGATTTTTGGCGAAAAACTCTTACGTAAACGGCTGAGCGCGCTGGAGCATAATTTCGATGTAACATTCAGTTTTCATCCGCGAAAAATTCAGGCCGGACAGCGCTCGTGACCGTTTCATTCTTTTCAAATAGAATGCTGATTAACGCTTTGTGCTTTGGGAACAAATTATCAGCGCTTGTTCTTCTATTGAAAAAAAGATTAGCATGCTCTTGATGAACTCAATTGTCAGTTTTCGTACGTCTCCCCATGATCGTCGAATATTTATTTATTTATTTAAGCCCATTACAGGCTTTTACATAAAAATATTACATTAAATTCAAAAAGTATATACATTAAACAATATCAGAAATGAACAGTAAAATATAAAATATATGAATATAAAGTAGGTACATGCAGTAAATGATATAAGCAGTGAAAGTATCAGGTATAAGCATTAAAATATGAGTATAAAAATTAAAAATATAAATTTAAAATATAAAATACATTAAAACTATAAAATACAGAACAGTAATGTGTATAAAAATATATATATTATACATCATTACATGTATATATTGACAGCAGTTAGTAATGAAATAGTATTGTCTCTTTAAGTATAAACTTTATTTTCACTAGACTGTCATTGAAAACATCAACCATATAGTCAAATTCATTACCAATCTTCAATATTCTGCTAATTACGGCATTTGACTGGTAATTCGTTCTAGAATTTTGGCATTTTTACTACTTCTAAGAAGATTATCTTCCAGTATCATTGCCAGCCCAATTACTTATCACTAAATAGATAATTTACGAATATTTTGAATAAATAATTATTTTTAAATTATAAAAAAATCTTTTCGATGTTTATAGCGTTAACTTTGTGGTTGGACAATCATTAATTTTAATCAAACAACTTTGTATTAACTACTTAACTAGTCACTCTACGTCTTTCGGTTTCGAAACCACTGTATCTTCATCAGGACGGACGCATACTAATTATCTTATTGAAGGAAAA
This sequence comes from Agrypnia vestita, assembly GCA_016648135.1. Taxonomy (NCBI): domain Eukaryota; kingdom Metazoa; phylum Arthropoda; class Insecta; order Trichoptera; family Phryganeidae; genus Agrypnia; species Agrypnia vestita. The sequence goes on from JADDOH010009418.1 coordinate 74,769, forward strand.
CGGTATCGATATTCTACATGTAACTAATGGGGCTTTAGAAGAGAAATACTTAGAAATACTAGATATAAAAATACCTGAACAGTAAAGCCAATATAATTAGCAGTGAATGGTATCCACCGCTTACCCAGGACCGTTCTAAGAGCAAAAACTTCCACATCGGTCATACTCAATCGACTCCAGGTTGACATTTTTTTCAACTAACAAGCAGGACCATGCTGCTCCGCACCGGTCGTATAAACCATTACGAAGTGGCATGGCCGCTCGAAAAAAAATCGTGTCTAAATCGTGCAATCCGAGATGATGAATATGTTTTCATAATTATCAAATCAAACAAACCTAAACAATATAATTAACAACTAGATACATTTTATGAATAGCCCGTTACTTGACATATTCCCCATTTCGGGGTCCACTTCTCAATTACCCCCACTATAGCTGTAGCCACGCCCCCGTCCAAAAATAGATTTGCTTGCTTGAATGGAAAATGGATAGTTTGTTTGCGTCCGTCCTGATGAAGATATACTTGTATCGAAACCGGTAGACGTAGAGTTATTAGTTAAGTGGTTAATACAAAGTTGTTCAATTAAAATTAATATTATAAAAATAGTTTTTTTTTAATATATTGTGCACAAGAATAATTTTTAATCAATTCATTCGTAAATACTTCGAAATTTAATTCCATTCATTGTCTTACACCCCGATAATTTAGCAAAACAGTTGTAAGAACGATTTCTCATTCATCCGAGGGCTGTGTGGCTAATTTACACGTTTGTAAGCGACGCCATCTTCGAGCTATAACAATCGAGTTAATTCTTAGACAAATCCGATGACGAGGCTCGCGTAATGGTTGAGAGTTATCTTTATGACGATCGCAGCATCATTCAGATCCCAAATAATTCCTTTTATTGTCTCGGGTTTGGGGGAGAGCGTTGTTCGCAAATCGCACATAGACTATCTCGCTGGAAATCTCCGTATATTTAGGTTGATTTAACTCCGAATAAAGGAAATATTGTTTGCTTAACATTCGATTCTGCGTCCTTGTGGGAATCAGAAAAGTTGGTAAGTCAGATGAGATCAGTCACCGCAGTGCGTAATTTGAAGGGTTAGCGGAGTGATGAATATGTAAAGATGGATTTACAGAAAATTCTTCACTGGAAATTACGCGGGGATAATTGTTAGCAAGAAAATTCTGCGTTTGTTTGCACTTTTTTATTTATTGTAATTTTATTAGGTCTATAAATGACGGCACGGTCGAAATTTTAAAACAGTTTTTTTTAAATACATTTTTTTTTTCCACGCTAAATATTTTTTTATTAGTTTTCTACACAATCATTTTCATTAATAAATAATATTAAGGAGTGTCGGGTATTCTCAAACATGCCTGCTGCCTATATTAATGGATATAAACTATTGTAATTAGTATCGAATATAAAACTACGAGTTTTATTTTATTACGTAATGATTCGTGGGATACAGTTAAATTTTTTTTACGACATAAATTCATAATTTTTATAGCCGTTCTTTTAACACCACGATTTCACTTTCATACATTTCTAATGGAAATCTTTTATAATTTATATAAAATAATTTTTTAAACACCACTTTTTTATTGAAAAAAAAATCAACATGTTTCGAAGCCAATGGTTTCTTCGTCAGAATCAAAATATTTAAAAAGTTGTATATGGAAAATGAATAATATAAAGCATCTACTTAACATGAAAATAAATTTAAAAGGTAAATATTTGCAAAAAGGACCTGATTATTTATAACATTAATTTACTATTAAAACGATTCTTAAATTTTATCTTTGTTATCCTGACAAAGAAGCCATAGGCTTCGAAACATGTTGATTTTTTTTCAACAAAAAAGTGGTGTTTACAAAGTTATTTTATATAAATTATAATTATGTAACCACAAAATAATTTTGCCATATTTGAAGAAGAAGGAAATCTTTTAGTTGGGGATGAAACTATCGATTCTGTGGTTCACCATTAAGTGCTGAAAAGGCTGTTTTATTTATTATTTCGCTAAGGGTAGATAATATTACCCTTAACCCAATGAATCCCCGTATTACATATATTATTAATGAAAAAATATTTTACATTTTCGTTTCAGTATACTCCACATTTGTTTTTATTCTTTTATATTAATTCCAAAATCAACGTAGGAAAATCATTCAGTAAAAGACTCGTTTACATGTACTTTTTAACGAGATACGTTATTATATTTAATTGTTGAAATATCACTGGTAGGTAACACCTAAATCCTACACATACATATGGTTTTAGAGTGATGCTATCAGGATTTACTGTTACCAGAGTATATTAATACACTTTATTTGAAATACCGTGAAGATCAATTATAATACTTACATTTTTAACTCAAAATTATATTATCCTTTGAAAAAGCAGTTTTTATTCCGGGTCACAAAGACTTAAGATACGTTCAATCTCGAAAAAATATATTTTCAGTAGAGTTGAATCAAATAATCAAAATGTACCAAACCGCACACCACTTCATTCTTAACTGCAAGCCCCTTTTTACACGCAATCCTATTTTTGCTCGTTTTGCAGGAAAACTTTTGTACAAACTGATAATCCTGTTTCAAGCATATTTCATGGAACAATGCTCAGATCTTTTTTATAATAAATGGTGTGACCCATTTCCAAAAAAAAACATTTTTTTCATACTAAAGAGAAAAACGTAACAACCTCGCGTCAGTCTTCCCCCAAGGTAATAAGTTATTAAGGTTTTTGCGGTGACTTGGCCTTCAACTTTTAAGATTTTCTTAAATTATTTTTTTTAAAAAACAAAACAATTAATTATTATATTTCTCAACAATTTTTTGATAACATACATTCTTACAATAACATTTCAAAAACTTTGACCGGTTTTAGATAATGAACTTTAGGGTAGGCGCTATAATATTTTATTTTATTTTTATTTTTTAACAAACAGATGGTCCTAGAGTGATATCAGAGTACAAAGTATAAATATTTTATGAACATTTTGAATGTGATCATTCCACAATACACTTTTTATGAAAATTTAATAATAAATAATCTCTTAATGATAAAATAAATGTAATAATATTCAGAACAAAATAAAGACTGCCTCAAATTAAAAAATACAATTAAGGAATGAGTTTTAAATTTAAGAGATATATTGGATTCTAAATCTGTTTACTTAATCATATTTTTGGAACTAGACCGTAGCCAAGTAAAAAATGTATTAATTCAACAAATATCGATGTCGTTTGAAATTTTTATAACTCCCGCAAATATTCCCTTGAAAGCTACACCCTACGTGGAAACCTTCCAATGTTCGGGAAAATTCCGACATTATGGTCTTGCAGCTGAAGCAACAATGATTAACTTTGCCCAGGGGTGCACTTGAAACTGACCGGACAGCCTTTTCAGTCTGTTAGGAGGCTCTGAAGGTACTTTATCATTTGAACTCAATTTTTACACATGTTTAACCCAAAATGATGATACTGTTTTAGATTGACTCCAAACGTATAATAGTTGAAAATTTGTATTATTATTTTATATATAATATAAACCAATAGATTTTTATGTAAGTTTTTCAAAATATGTTTTATATTCTCAATAATTTATATTTCTTATATGAGTATTCAATTGATTAACTTTTTAAGAAAAAAAACAAGGATGAAAATTTTCGATGACATTTTTTCATATTTTGATCGGAAGATAATTAAATAATACGTTTTATTTATTAAAAATTGCAGATTTATAAAGATGTGAATATTGTTAATTGATTTTCACTTTCACCATTTTAATAATAGGTTTATAAAGAATAATTTATATTTCTTTAACGGAGACAAACAGCCGCTCTTAATTTACAAAGATGTAATATTTGTGAATTTTAATCAATATTGGTTATTTTAATAATTTAACATTTGATTTATGTTGCATTATTTTATTAGTTTTGAAAAAACAAATATTTTTTACGGTAGACTCAAACTGAGTTCAAGGACATCTCAACGTTCAAATCAGAATCAGAAATCAATGTTTGCGGCACATAGTAGCACAGCTCTAATTAAATCTAAAGTATGTATGTTTCAAATCAGTGTTACAAAAATTCTAATATCGAAGTGTTGGAAGCTGTCAGTTTAAAATAAATTATATTTTATAATGTCGTCACATCTAAATATGTACATAATTTTTATTTTGTTGATTTTATCAATATTTAGGTCCATTTATTAAGAATTACGAGAATCCGATGTGTCGGATATTTTTCAACATTTTTTGCATATATACTGTGCAATCTACAAGTTGGGCAGACAAAAACAATATTAAACATTCATAATATTGTAACGAGTCATCCGTTAACATTTGACAGCCGAAGACAAGCTCAGGCGCATGCCATAGATAAGTGAGCATGCGCAGAACGGCGGGCCGGTGTGCTCAGTCGTTGAAATAACGAACTAACAGATGATTCGAAAGCGAAGATTTTGGAAGGGTTCTTACCGCAGTGGCGAGACAAAAGCGAAGCAGTTCTTTTTGTTTGAAATGTAGTTTTGCGTTTCGAGCGAATAAAAATATCAGATAACATGTTGAACCGAGAATAAAAATTTATTTTACGAGTTTAGTCATTTCATTTCGACCGTGCCACGACACGTAACAATATAATAAAATCAGTAAGAAACTTTAATGCTTCCATACTCCATTTAATTCGATTTATAAGATCAGGATTTGTAAGAAAATATAATTTTCTTTTGGATTTTTCTTCCTACAGTGAGGACATTCACAATTATTTATTTTTGAAATAAAAAATAAATTATTGTGAATTGAAACGGAAAAAATCTAGTATCTCTTTTTGCTCAAAAATATTAGGTAATACAGTAAATAGAATCCAATGTTTTCGTCTGAGAACTTGCCAAATGGATTCCACAGTTCATTGTCGTTCCACCCCTAACAATTGATATGCCAAAGCTTCTAGAATTGGCTCAAGTAAGGTTAGTTTTAGAATGTGGGTGTGGGTTTACAAGCAAGGGTGAAAGTCTTATTGAAATCTCGTTTATTTTATTACTAAGGGTGATTTTTAAATTCATATGAGGAATCTATTGTAAATAAAATTTATTTAAAAAAATTAAAGGGAGAATACAAATTATTTAAACAGACTGAATAGCTATAAAATGTCATGAATTTTCGCAGCTTCTCGAGATATATTATGTAGCAGGATCACAGAAGCAGAATTCATCCAAGTGTGAAAAATAAGACAGTTCTAGGATTGAAATTATAACTCGGGTAATCAATCGATCAACAGAAAAATTCGTGTGTATATCGTTCATAAATATGAACGTACAAAAATGATGGAAATAAGGCAAGTTATACTTTTGGAATTCAAAATTCAATAAGCTGTTATCACGTGGCACAATACATCGAGCTGATTTATTTTAACATTATGTGTTTCTCGTTCTGGTTAATAGAATCAATCAAAGCAAAACAGTAGTTAGGTATATTAGTAATATGTATGTAAATTTATTATTAGGTAATGAGATAGGTACTATAATAGTAGATACTGATAATTAGATAAAAGATAGTTAGATTGAACTGTAAATAGGTATATTAGTAATAAAAATGTAGATTTATTAGTAGGTAATTACTAACTACGAAACATAGTTTCTTAGTTTCTTGATATTAATAATTAGCCACAATGTTAATGCTACGAACGTCAACAATATTATGATTATATATTTAAGTGAATATTATTACAAATACATTTTAATTTCTTAAATATGTACGCATAATTTTTACTTTCATTTAGTCATTATTATGGTAGATAATTGTGGATGTAAAATAAATAACTTTTAGTTTATTTAAAAAGTGAGTTGTATGTTGGAGTAAACTATATCTGCACAAGCAAGTTGTAAAGAAAAATACCTAATCGTCAAACATCCATATAATTACATTAAAACTATTAATATTATTTACAATATACTTTTAAATAAAGATCCTATTATACTCCATTGTTTTTATTATTGAAAGTAGATACATAGGTACTTGCTACCATTGCTAGTCAACTAATTTAAAAACAATGAAACTCTTGATTAAATATTACAAAAGACCCGTGCTTTGTACACCAAAAGAAGTATAAAAAATTCAAAAGCCTTCGCCAGGAGAGACAATCCTCGCGTTATGAAGATCCCGGCAGAATTATAAATCCCGTTTTGGTACGGTCACGCTGAGACACATTTTTTGTCAAGAATTTAAAATCTTTCAGAAAATTCGAGAACTTATCATCGGTGCGTACATTTCGAAAACATTTCACAACTACGCAAAATATTCTAGATTACTACGGTGTTATTTAAAATAAGATATTGCTAGTTAAATTTGTATAAACCATTACCAGATTTCAGGTCTACCGGTTTTGAGACGTACCCGTCTCTTCGTCTGGACCAACACTACACTACTGTGTTCACAACACTATACACCACAACCATAGTATTGTTAACTTTTCACCAATATTTATCACACGCGTGTTAATCTTGTCAAGGAAAAGCATGCACCTACTAGCCTACAGAACGATCAGGAATCTACGAGGGAGAGAGAGTGAGAGGGGGCGGCGTCTTAAGTAGATGTTACCAACACCCTAAAATCTGGTATTGGTTTATACAAATCAAACTAACACTCTGTTATAATATCTAACCGCAAATTAAACCATAGTATTGTTAACTTTTTACCAATATTTATCACATGCGTGTTAATCTTGTCAATGTCAAGCATGCGCTTACTAGCTTACAGAACGCTCAGGAATCTACGAGGGAGAGAGAGTGAGAGGAGGCGGGGTCTTAAGTGGGTGTTACCAACACCCTTAAATCTGGTAGTGATTTTTACAAATTTAACTAACTCTCTATTATAATGTCTAACCACAAATTTAATGCCTTAAATATTATAAATATTATTTAGAATATTTGAAAATCATGTGAAAACGTACAATGGCACGTATGAAAATGCAGTAAAAACGTGATTTTTGGCCCGCGCCAGATTCCAGGCGTAATCTCGGGCGATCTCGTAGCCCTGCCAAGTATTATCGGCAATATTCTTGGCCCACTGCCTAAATTAATCAGAGGTCCACTGAGAATTGCACGAACATATAGCGGACACGAACACCTCCGATATGTCGTATCGGTATATTATTTGAGAGTTGTTCAATTTGTACGGCAAATCAGCGGACATATTTTGATGTGCGATTTTTATCAATATGCAATGCATTATCAAATGTTTAACCTTTAATATCTCGCACCGGGTCACTGTAAATTCAATTCAAAGTAATTATTTTGGCATTTGTTATTGCGTCAATAGTTTTATACACGTATTTCGAACAGGCGCGTTCAGTGCGAACAAGAAGCATGACTTTTTTATAAGCATAAATTTTGAAAAAAAAAAAACTGAAATAAGAGATGTGCCTTGTAATATTCCTATCACAATAATTAACATATTATTCAGATTTTAATATTTCATAATATTCTGCCAGATAAATATTTAATTTGGATTTTTTTCAAAAATATATTTAAATAAATCTTGCTTCAGTTTCAAAAATATCTTTAACTAAAAGTCATGTTCAGTTCTCACTGCACGCCATAATGATTTACTAACTGCTTATGTAAGCAGTTACTTAATTATCAATGCTTGGACGCATCTATACACTAGTGAGATCTGACTTGACTTACGTAAGGTAAGAAAAAATATTTTCATTGATTAAATGATTTAGCAGTTACTTCACGGTGCAACATTTTGAAATGAAAATAAAAAAATATTAAAATAAAGTATTTCGGTTTCTTTTTGCATTATATCTAAGAGTAAAACATAGATAAAGCAGAAATTTTAAGTGATGATGAAAAAAATACTCAGTAAACTGAACCATAATGTTAATGCAAAAAATGCTTTTGTTTTATACAAAAATATCTATCTAAGCGAGATTAACTGATACCAAGTGATTGCTAACGTTTAAAAAATTTCGAAACGTTCTGTCTGCCATTATGACTCCAAAAGTATTAAAAATGCTTCTCGGCTTTACACAGCTGCAAAGGAAGATGGATACAACTAGCGTATCGATGCAATTTTCGCAACTTCGCTATATTTTAAATAGCGCTTAATTACTGTTTTGACTGTATTGGCGGTAAATCCAATGTAAAAGATTTCATTAAAAATTTAATAATATTTTATTTCTAAAGTTTTTATAAATTTTATTCTGTTTCCAAATAGTGTAAATACACTTCAATGGTGTATCTTTGTTACGAAAATATAAATGTTTTTCAACAATATAAAAACACAAAACATTGGTTTTATTTTTACATTATTTGAATTTGTTTACTAATCTTTGATTGAATTCTAATTATGCTTCGTAAAATCAATAAACAAAAATGTTGCATGTCTTTAATACTTTATTAAATATTTTATTAGGATAGCATAATTTATCGTTTTAATGTAAAGTTCAAAATGCACTCCTACCTATTTCCGAAACACATCACAAAATATAACACATACCAAACTTACTTATCAAATTAGAAAAAATGAATTAATAATTTAAAAATAAGATTATTTGTATTCCATTAAGTTTTTATTTTTTATTGCTAAACATTTCAATGAAAGTACGATGTATAATCAGCATCATTTAATCTTCATACGTTATGTGCATACTTTAATATTATTTATGGTGCAGATTACATGTTTTTCGTAACAGTAATATTTTTATAAAATATTGAATATTTATATAATATATATCATAAATCTTATCATTATAAAATAAAGTATTTAATACTATACTGAACATATTATGCCTTTGGCTTGTCGGCCTACTAGTTAAGACTCTTGCCTGATTAACCAGTGGTCGCTAGTTTGAGCCTCAACCCATGCGATCAACAAGATAGTTCTATTTTCACAGCACAAGCATTAAGCTTAGTTTAAAAAATGTAATTGTGTTGATGCGACCAATTTCGTCTTCACTTCTCCTAATTTATTAATAAAAAAATAATAAACTTAAATTAATTAATTACAGATACAAATAAAATGAGAATCTTACTAAGTAGTTGTTTATGTTAGTCTATTGTAATTCACTTAATTATAATTCTTTTTCTTGGAGTCTTCCCTTTTCCAGAAAGAATTTAATTTGATTCCCTACAGAGATACAAAGGAGGAATTTTTCCTTGACTGCAATTACATTCTGCACATTTGTGTATAGTAATGAATGTTGATTAAATTTGTCCCTTCTTATCCCATACCTCAAAAGAATCAAATAAATTTTAAAATGCGTACATACCTAACTACTTTTAGAAGTATATTGAAATTTAAATAATTATATAAAATTTATTTATTTAAATTTACTGTATAAAATTTTGAGGTATTAATTTTATAATAATTAAAATAGTAGTGTGTTAAAAAAGAATGTTGAAAAAAATTTTAAGGTTGAGTGTTGAAGGCAATTCACACTGTGAAAGACATTGTATAGTCGTGCGGGTTATCAAACATAATAATTTCGTTGTCTGTCTGTCCCCGTAACTTCATGTAACTTTCGTAGTTTCGTTCGAATTCACGGCTAAAAAATTAAATGGCAGGAGATGGAGCTTAAACCCCGGGCCAGCAAACCCGAACCGGCCGCACTTCGCATGTTGCTACGGTCGCCTCTCCATTGACCGTAAAAATATATTATAAATATGTACTAGGGCTTAGCACAGACGCGAATAAAATTTGTATAGATTGTAAATGTATATTAGTAAACTAACTTGCAAGAAACTTTAACAATCAACGAGCCTGTACGATTCTACATATAATATGAAAATAAATTAAACAAGAGTACAATGAAGAATGAGGCATTCTATCCTTTTTTTCTCTACCCATAGAGGGAAATAGCGTCATGGTGATTTATTTTAGTAGTAATTAGTTCAATAATCAAACTATGCATACATTTTTTTATAAAAGAACATAACCACATTAATTATACACTTGAGTACCGACACATTTTTAAGAAAAAAATATATATGATAGTATTTTTTCAATTGATTCAGCAACATTGTAGATTGACATTGACAGAACGAGGGAAAGGTTTTTCCGAAACGTGTAGGTGTAATTAATCAAATAAAAAGTAACCCATAAAAAACAAGTTTTTATTATACTCCCTTTCTTTGTAAAATATAACAACAATTAAAAACGAATTAAAACATATAACATAACACTTAACTTACAGTAATTTAATATATTTCTAAAATGTCAGATGTTTTGAGCTTTGATAAGACACTTCATGCTTTGAAGATTAAATTCTAAAAACATTTGTCAGTCAATTTAGATTTTCGACATTCGTAGTGAAGTATCTATTATGTATACCGACGGAGTAATTCAAATTTAGTAATGATTCCAATTTGAAAAAACCATTAAAATTTCTAAAAATCCGAAATTATACTATAATTATTAATTTTTTTTAACGAAAATTTGATAGCTCTTCTTGATCATCGCCATGGGTCTGCTTGCAAAGTTTCAGTTCGATTAGATCACGGGAAAAGGGTTAAAAATCGATCCATTTTTTTGTCAGATAAGCAGACAAGACGACAAGTAGAAAGGGAGTAAAAATAGTAGATACATACGAATAATACAATAAATATTTTTAATATGATAGTAATTCACTGTTAATTCGCCCAACGCCCTTTCGTACTCCGTTGGCAATATACGTTCGGCCATAGATCGAGAATTTGCGTCGTAATCAAATAAACCGCCCTAACCGCTTGAATGCCAATTTATACTCCAAATTCTCGCAGCCTCGAATCTTCGCTGGCGTGTAAGTTTTAACTGTCAAAATAAAAGCCGGCACATCGATTCTCAAACAAACTCCGGGCCTTCCACGATGAATAAATTTCTTCACAATTTGCAGAGTAGAACAAAGTATGTTAGCAAGAATGAAAAACTATCTTATAATCCACGCAGTTTTAATTAAAAAACTAACCCATAAAAACCAAGTTTTTATTATACTCCGTTTCTCATTTCCTAGTTTTAACAGGTTTAGCGCTTACCCTACGCGTTGGGCTCAAGTCGGGCGACGTTACGAAGCGAGTAACAAAAATTTATAAAAAATCCAAAATTTTACTATAATTATTAATTTTTTAAACAAAAATTTGTTAAATCTTTTTTATCGTCGCCACGAGTCTGTCTACAAAGTTTCAACTCGATTGGATCACCGAAAAAGGGTTAAAAATCGATCCAAAGTTTTTTCGACAGACAAGCAAGCAGACGCTACGAATTAAAAGAAAGGAAGTAAAAAAAATCCCACACAGCTTTAATTAAAAAGCGGCAACTGGTCGCAAGGTAGGCGACGTCCGATGGGAAGAAATCCTTTTAAGTACAACACGAAATGTCAAAAATTGACGACAAAAATCAATAGAAGACAGAGAAAAGGGACGTACCACACACCCAGAGCCGTTCTATGAGCAATAGCTCTCATATCGGCCATACACTTTTGTCACCCATGTTCGGCATTTTTTTAATGCTAAAGTGGCCGTGCTTACCATCCCGTTGATATTCTGCGTCCACATCAAACTTCTTCTCCGTCCCAGAGACGCAGGGACACATGACATTTGGAACATACCTACTATCTATTAAGTGAGAATCTCAAGTTGCGTACATACAAATAATGCTACACTTGAAGTAAAAAATATGAACGCACGTATTCCGCAGCTTGCCCAACAAAAGTGTTCAAAAGAAACATGAAACCGACACAAAGTATAACAAAACGCGACACCCGATACATAAGACAAAAAAAATATAATATTGATATATAATATATAAATAAATATAATATATATATATAAATAATATAATAATATAATATAATATAATATAATATAATATGAATATAATATAATATAATATGAATAGATACATTGGAAAGCACAAATTACATGTGACATTTTTTTTTAATAGAGATGTGAACACGAAATTCGTGTCACATCAATATTCTTACTATTTTCAAATTAAGCTAAACGCTTGTGCTATGAAAATAGGACTAACTTGCTTATCTGGAGTGAGATTCGAACCTGCGACCTTTGGATCACGAGGCGAGAGGCCTAACCACAAGACCAACAAGCGACATATAACATAACATGTAGCCATACAACATAATATGAGCCAGATTTATTAAAATAAATACATAATTGCACTTTAGAGACAGTTATCAATCATAAACAATAGAAGAAAACATAGACATTATCATTTATGAACTTATAATGACGGAAAATTAGTTCACGTCCTTGCTAAGCCCTAGTATACATTTATACTATCTTTTTGGCGGTCCACGGGAAGACGGCCGTAGTACTATGCGTGGAGCGGCTGGTTCAAATTTGATGGCCCGAGGTTCAAGACCCATCTCCGGCCACTTAATTTGTTTTTTTAGCCGTAAATTCGAACAAAATTACGGACGTTACACGAAGTTAACGCGTCCCAGAGCGTCCTATAGTTTTGTTATCTTCGACATATTACAAGGGATTCCGATAGTGCGTAATTTCTCCGAATTTTATCATCGCCAGCTGCGAAATCTATGCATTCTATATCTTGGAAAGGACTACAGATGTCTCTAGCATAGTCCATTTGAATATATTAAATAAATTCATTTAGATAATATGTGGGTTATAAAAATAGCAATATTCAAAAAGTTCATTACTTTGAATGCAGTCACCGAGGATTACTAATTTAAAATATACTGAATTGTAGATTAAACTTATCTATACCTTTCAAAATCACGTTTAAATTGTTATTAATTGATTGGCTATGTTACCTATACAATTTCGAATCCAGCATAATTATTAATTGGTTATTCTCGATGACTGCATTCAATTTTTTTTTGATATTGCTGCCTTTGCTTCTAAACCCCACTATATAACATTCAAAATTTTGATAATGTGGACGTTCTAATGGCGGAATTAGTGAACGTTGCATTGTGTAAAGTGATTACATAGTGATTACATAAGCCAGCTCATACAGGTCATAAACCCTGAGCCACCCTATAAAGACTTCCACACACGTTTCTCATATAAACAGCTTCGTCTCTGTGATACTTCTATTATTTGTCTTATTCAATAATAATCACAGTGGACAAAATCCAGTAATTGGGTTCTTAGACCATACATATAAAAATATTGTTAAAAATACTTTACATTTTTTTTTTAAATAGAGATGCGAACACGGAATACGTGTCAAATCAATATTCTTACTTTTTTCAAAATTAGCAAAACGCTTGTGCTGTGAAAAAAGGACTAACTTTCTGGTCTGGAGTGAGGTTCGAACCCGCGACCTTTGGATCACGAGGCGAGAGTCCTAACCACAAGACCAACAAGCTACTCGAATATACATTTCTATACTATGCTCAAAACTTCCTTGTAACGGTGGCGTACAGCTGTATTTTGAGCCAAATATATTAAACAAGCACGCAAGTCTCGCATCATTAGCCATGGCTATGGCATCAGTAATCGGAACTTATGTTTAGATCTTACAGGATGCATTTTATTTTTAAATTTTAGTTTTTAACTTTGTTATGTTATGTTTTCTATTTTATTATGTTTTCAACATAGAGAAATAGGTTTTATGGAATCACCGGCCATGGTCGCAAAGTAGCCGGTGTAATTTTTCAAAAATTAATATACTTAAATAATACAAAAACAGCGCAATGAATTAGTCATTAATGTATTTGAGATTATATGAGCAAGCTATTGGTATATAGAAATAGTTATCTTAGACAGGTACACACTAAGAGTTTAAAAATGTGGCCTCAAATTTATTAATCAATATATATATATATATATATAAAGAAACCCGTGTTTCCCTACCCGCCAAGTTTCCTCCACAACCACCCACCGGTGGTTATGGTGGTGGATAGCCTTTGGCGTCACATCGAAAATATGCGAGTTTGGTGGGGGTGGCTGTGCGTGGGTGGGGGTGGGTGACGAAAATATGCTTTCTAGCACATTGTTTTGTTATGGGAAGGCCGCAAATGCTTCAGATTGTTTCAAAATAGGCGCGCCGACTGAGTCGATGAGTCTAGAAGGTTCCGGAAAAACCTGCTCTAGAAAGTTCTGGAAGGAGAATGTTCTAGAAAATTCTCGAAAGTTCTATATGGTTCTAAACTGAGTGGCTGAATGTGTCGGTGTGCCTAGAAGGTTCCTGTAGATTCTACAAATTTCTTGAAAGTTCTGGAAGGAGAATGTTCTAGAAGGTTCGCGAAAGTTCTGTGACGATTCAAACACTGTTTATAAGTTTATAAGCTTTTTACATTAAAACCTTACATAAAAACCTTAATTAAAAGTAGACTTTGTACTTGAACAAAGTTGTGAATTTTCATGGATTCCGTCAGTGATGTCAAATGTAAAATGGAACGAGTACGAACTGTATTGATTGAAATTTTCTTTTTAATAATTCACGAAGTAGCTTCATTATAAATAATAAGATGTTTTAAGGATCCTCAAGCCGGCTCGATTCTTCCCTGAAAATAATCAGGTTCCGGACTTCTATTTATGGGTCCTTTATACTCTGTATCCTAAATCTCCATGATTTGATTTCGTGCGCGGGAAGAGCTGGAGCGATGACGCCGAGTTGATGTGATCAATCAACCCTCGGAGCTGGCAACCTTGGGGGTGTGCTGACAGGCCCTACTCGGTCACACGTCCTGGTCGGAGCGGGGGTGGGTCCTGTACGGATCGCTAGTAAATATTGAAGGGTTGAAACCGTGCTGCTGTAACGTTGAGTACACATGAGAGTCGACCGTATTGTATTATTTTTGTGTCTATGAAAGGCATACGTAGATAAAATATTTGTATTATATTTTTTAAAGAAATAATTTGTAAAACAAATAACTAACTAAATATTACACATCTTCGCACTTATCTGCTTTTTACTCGCTTTATTTTAACTCATAGCGTCTGCTTGCTTGTCTGTCGAAAAACTTTGGATCGATTTTAAACCCTTTTTCCGTGATCCAATCAAGCTGAAACTTTGCAGGCAGACTCGCAGCGATGATAAAAATGATCTTGCAAATTTTCGTTTAAAAAAATGGATAATTATAGTATAATTTTGGATTTATCAAATTATTTTATTACTTCCTCTCGTAGCGTCACGGCTCGACTCAATCCCAACGCGTGGGGTAAGCGCCAAACCTGTTTCAACTATTAAATGAGAAAGGGAGTATAATAAAAACTTGGTTTTTATGGGTTAGTTTTTTTTAAACAATTATGCGAGGCCGCTCCATTCCTCAGTTTCATAAGAGAATAAAGAAAGGAGTGCTGCGATGTTTTGTTCATGTGGAACGAGGAAAGGATGGTTAAGAAAATATATGAGGTGAGAGCAACAACCGTAGAACTTGCATGAGAAGATGTATAAATGTGGCCGAAGCAAAAGTGGTGTGCCAGGGTAGAAAAGTGTGGCCTTCAATCATCTCTGCCTACCCCTGCGGGGAAACGGCGTGATGGTTAGTAAGTTAGTTCAGTTTCATATCAAAAAGCAAAATTATCACGAAACACAATCATAAAAACCACCTAGTTACTCAATAATAGTCGAGATATGCATTTAGTAAATTTTTTTAGCCTTATGTTCAAATGCTTTATGCTTTTACCAAATAATTTGAAAATATAATTCAGGAAGAAGAGTTTATCTAATATATACACGTCAATTCAAAGTTAAGATGGTCGTTAAGAATTTTCAAGAGAATAAAACACAGAGTTCATTTTTACCATTACTTCAGAACAGCGTGACAAATTTTCCAACAAAATTTAAAATCACGAGAAATTTCCACAGATTTGTTTACTTTGAAAGCATGCGATGTACGATTTATCCATTCTCTGAGATAAGCATTTCTTTATATTTCAGTTTTATTCTAAAGAAAGCTATCAAAATATACCAAAAAGTTTACTTTAGAGGTCACTCACTCTATTTTCCTCTTCTTTGATTGTTTGGCAAGATTATGATGTTTCCAAATTATGTAATGTTTAAACAAAATGATATTACGTAGGTATGCTCAATTGTTAATCTTCCCTCATTTGAATAAAATGTATGTAGGAAAATAAGTTTGGCGAGCAACGCCTATGGATGACCTAAGGTGTCGTCTTAGTATATTATCAATGAATTTATTTTTAAGAAATGTATTCTAATTTATATTCTCTTTTATATAAATTATATAAATTAAATCTTTTTATATATATCAGAATAAAAATTAAATATAATTTTTTGAAGCCTTTTATATAAATTAAATCCACGCATGATGTTGAGAAATGTATGACGTATTCAATAAACGAAACAAATTAATATTTTTTCTAAGACTTGAAGTGAGACGGAATAAGATCGATAAATTTAAATATAAATTTAACTTTTTATGTGTCTTTTACTTCATAATCAATAATATGTTTAATTTGGATTAATAATATATCTACCAAGGCAAGAAATATGTCTACCGAGGCTATACTAGCGGTAAATAATGGAACTTTGGTGTTAACACTCACTTATAAAAGTAAAGCCTGGAGCTGGCAGAGGAGGAAGGAAAGTAGAAGGAATGCAGTGGGGATAAGGTTCCTTAAACGTATGTGTGACAAATCTATTTATGATAGAGTGAAGAATTAAGATTTTAGGAATTAACGTAAAGCTGATCTTAGCAAAATTAATAGAATTAAAAAGGTTCGCTCAGATGGTTTGGGTATGTTGAGCGAACGAATGAGAGAAGAATGGTAAGAAAAATATATAACGCAAGTTTTGACAATGCTAGAAAGAAAGGGCGACCGCGGAAGACGTGGCACGACCAGATTAACCAGATACTGGAAGATGAAGTTGAGCTTGCATGCAAAGATATATGAACGTGGATGAGACGAGAGTTGTATATCAGGACAGAAGAGTGTGGCATTCTATCCTCTCTGCCTACCTCCCGTGGACAAACAGCGTCTTGGTAAATAAGTAAGACGATAAAATATGGATGTTATATGCAATTTTCAGATTTTTGTGAAATAATGGTTGTGAAATTTTTTTAAATTCATCAATTCAGTTCCTGAAGAGCGTGTAGTTTTTAAAATATAAGGTACTTAGCATCTATGTTAAATATAATTTTATTATACTTTTATGTATAAAAGCAAAGACAAATTGAGGCTGATAAAATATTCCTTCGTTAAGAAATTCTCCTACAAAAATTGAATTTTGTTATTTCGCGTTCAATAATTTTGGTTACAAAGAGTGCCCGAATAAGAACATATTTGATATTTTAACAGGATTTTGATTTGTAGTACAGATAAAACCTTATTTGAAACACCTAGGATAACCCAGTGCTAAGTGATTGAAAAAATTGTTGATGCCTAAAAATGCGAAAAACGGAGTACAGAGTAAAACAAAAATTGCCGACATTTTTGAACCGGATACCTACAATAAAAGTTAAAATAAATTTGTTTTTAATTACCAAATTATAATAAAATGCAGTGACAATTTTTTTTCTATAGATTGTCAAGCAACCAGTGCTGTACCACTTGAAATGGATAAGTTAAAATTATTTGAATAGCCGTAGTTAAAAACACATACTCATAAATAAGATACGCCGTAAACATATAACATATACCTACTGTATGGCACTACATATACGAGGTTATTTGGAAATCATTAATAACCTCGCAGGACTCTATTCCTGCTTTGATTCTGAGTCGAAAATGTTAATTATGACCTAATATCAATAGTTAAGAAGATATGCGACATCAAAGTTTGCATTTTTTTTTTTCGATATTTCTGACTTATTTTTTGTATAACGTTGGACTATCATTACAGTAACTTATATGATCCAATCGAGCAGAAAAACAGACAGACTTGTGGCAACGATTATAAAGATCTCACAAATTTTCGTTTAAAAAAATTAATAATTATAATATAATAATTTTGGATTTTTCGAAATTTTTTATTACTCGCATTCGTAGCGTCGCTCGACTCGAGCCCAACGCGTAGGTCAAGCGCCAAACCTGTTTCCACAAGTAAAAGAGAAAGGGAGTATAAGAAAAACTTGGTTTTTATGGGCTAGTTCTTAATTATTTATTTATTATATTCATTTATATAATAGATAGATGTTTATTTATAATAAATTGAATCTATGTTATTACATTTTAAAGACATTATACTCCCCATAATATGATCCAATAGCTCGAGCTTATGGGAGGAATATTTTCAAGTCAAATTAAAGTACAAAAGCAGAAACAGAAGAAGAAGTAAGCAGCAAGAAGTAGTAATTTTTATTATACAAATTATACAAATTATTTAACCATATTTCATATATACCTGAAATTACAAAAACATTAAATGATACAACCTTATTTCTGAATTGTAAGCGGGTATTTTTTTTTAATATTCTAACGGAGTGTAATATTTCAACATCTTTTTAGATAGCCTAGATAGATAGATAGATAGATAGATTTTTAGATATTGTGTTACATAGAAATCGGTTATAATGCAAAAGGAAAATATTTATTGATCATTTAAGATAAAAATAGTCTCACAGACACGAAGCTATTCATATGAGAAATGTGTATGGGAGCCTTTTATACGATGGCCCAGGACTTACAATCTATATGGCTTAAGTGATCACTCAGCACAATGGAACGTTCACCGATTCGATCCACACATCAAATTTTTTAAAGTTGTATAGGTATATGTTCCAAATTGAAACCTTCTATATATTTGAAAGCACTACGTTAGAGACATCTGTAGTCCTGCTCGTAAAAAAGTATACATAGATTTTGCAGCTGGTAATAATAGTTAAAAATATTCATTGGTCCACTATAAAAATAACGATGAAAGGTTTTGAATAAATACTTTATGACCCACTATAATTGCCCAGTTAGAAAATGCAAGAATATGAATTTAGGCGTTAAAACACATTCGCAACTGAAAAAATCTCGTCTATAAGACAATTTTCGTTTTTCGGCAACTATCTGGTTCCTAGTACCGCAGATCAGTGGGTACATACTACTGCAAATACTGTATATTCTTACATCTAGACATCCGAAATTCACTGTATACTATGTACATACCGTATCAAAAATGATTTTCGTAATATAACTTCAAAAATATTTAAGTGTCTCATTTCTCGATTCAGATCATTTTTATAGTATGAGCATTGAGAAAAATATCAAAACATACAAAAGGAGGAATATATAATATAAATACTTGCACAAAAAAATCCTTGATGTAGAGTGTCAACCTTTTTGGCTTCTTTGCAAGCGTAATTTTTACGCCATTTTTTTAAAGCTCAAAGACGAATTTTACTTATTTAATTTTTCCTCAACAAGTACACATCGTTCATCTCACTCACACAATATTTCACCTAAAAACATTCACAAACACCTACACCATATACATATATGAGGTATAAAAGCAAAGACAGAAATATCCAAAAAAAATTGGTTTGAATGCAGTCAGCGAGGATAAATAATTTAAAATATAATTAATTCTATATTTTATGTATTTATCCCTTCCAAAATCATATTTCTTGTAGATTAATAGGCTATATTTTCTAAAAAAAATTGAATCCAGTACATTATAAATAAATAATGCTCGATGACTGTATTGATTTTTTTTTTGATATTGCAACATTTGCATTTACATCCCATATATTATTGTATGTTAATGTTATGTTATGTTTTGGATGTTGCTTTGACATTATGTGGTGCATATTATTAGAGCATATTATTATATTTAAACTTTAGCAATTTTATAATTAATAAAAATTTACTTTGTTTTCACCAAAAAATATCAACATGTTTCAGAGCCCATGGCCCTTTCGTCAGGATACAATGTATACTTACAATGCATAATTACAATGTATATGCTTCTTGAATGAACGATTTATAACTTTGCAATGATAAAGTGATATATTTTATAATTAAAAAAACACTTGGTATGCACCACTAAATATTTCTTACGACTTGAGGAAGGGAATGGAACTTCGTCCCCGAAACTTGTAGAGGTGTTTATTCATATTGAATAAAGAAAATAAATATTTAGTGGTGTATATATTCTAAGTCGTGTTTTATTTAATTACAATGTATATGGATTGAGTATACATTGTATCCTGACGAAGGGGCCATGGGCTCTGAAATATGTTGATATTTTTCAATACACAAGTGGTGGAAAAAAAAACTTTTTTTTAATTATATGAATAATGTCACCACAACATCATTTTGCTCTTTTTGAAGAAGTAAAGCAATTTTGTCTGCATGAAATATATTTTACCGATGGAAAGAACTTTTGTTTGGAAATATTAATTTTAGCATAAAATGTATAATCGTAATCTTTTTTTAATTAGATAAGATTAAATACACATCTCAGTATTAAAATTTACGCGCATGGATTTAATTAAACCTGACAGTACGAACGCAGTCATTTGCGCATTTCAGTTTAAAATGAACATTTTTAAGAATTCTGGCAGACTGTAAAAGGAGTGTTTTTATCTCCTCTCACATATAAAGCTACTCCAAGAAGCAGCTTTGTTAATTAGCCAGAGCGGGGCACACTTGACGAGGCGGGCCGCAGGCCCCGCGCCTTTCAATGAAGCGTTTTAAACGTGAAAACTTTACATATAAATACGCGAGCAAGTCACCGAGCAAGAAAACTGCTAAGTGGTCTCGTTAAACCGAAACTTTCGGGACGTTTTCTGAGACTTTTTCACATCGTACCTTATACTGCGGAGTTTTCTTCTGAGCCTAATCACTTGGAAATAATATTTGGTTAACCAGTCTGTCGCTTTTTCTTCCGAAACAATATTTTGTTTTTTATTTTACCTGTCTTTCGAGAAGGCGAAGTCCGTATGATCTGAGAAGTGAAGCGAATAATGGATTGTGAAGGGAGCTGTATTAAAAATGAACCAATATGAAGAAGAACTACAACGCAATTGACAAAATAATATTATAGATAAAACCATCCTGATTAACGGTATAGACAATTTTTTGTATTTTTAAGACTCATTTAATTAAACGCTTACCTAATGGTGATTACTTCAATATGTTATATAATAAATAAATACAAAATGCATAATATTATAAATTTTTAAATAATCAAATGTTTACTTGTTGTTAGTAATTTTTATGTATTGAACAATCTGTGAGTATCTTCGTTATTAATTATATTATGAAGTCAAATATCAAAAAATTGTAATATTTGAGTACTGAATACATCCATGGGCTAAGGGACGTCAATAATATCGAAATTTGTGTTTTGAGAAAAATAACAAAGGCTTTAAGAGATATTTCGTAAACAAACAAAATTCCAAATTTCGTTTTAGCCTGAAAACCTGCATTTTTGACAAATTAGGTTGTTCCTTTTGCCCACAAAAATATTCTTATACCAAATAAACAGTATATGAATTATTATAGCTACATAATACGTTTAATATATATACATTGTATTTACAACTCTCTTGGGGCAGCGGAACAATGAGACCTATTTTGCGACTGCCCTCTAAGCTCGTCATCTTAGCTGGTTATTTGTCATCTTGTTACTGCCTTTATCTCATTGAGAGCCAAGTAACTCAGTCTTATGAACTTAGTACATAAATCATATTTTACTATATGCTTTTAATGTGCAATAACATATTTTCTCCTGTGTATAGTTTTCTGGGATATTCTGCCGTGTATATGTGACCTCTCTGGCCAACGTTTCGGATCCCATTGCAGGGTTCATCATCAGGGTTGATGTTGGACCCTGCAATGGGATCCGAAACGTTGGCCAGAGAGGTCACATATACACGGCAGAATATCCCAGAAAACTATACACAGAAGATTCTGAACGGCCGTGAAAACCTAAGAACATTTTTTACATATTTTCTCAATTGCATTACCGGGTACGTCAGCTCAGAAAATCTTATTTCATATCTTTGTAGAGGCTTTTCTTCTTCCTCTACTGAGCTTCAAGTTTTACATATTTTTTCTTAAGTCACATTATAAATGCGTAATTTGGAGTCCTTAGGTAGATATTTAGATCAATATTGCTGCTGTAGGATGCATTGTAAGGAGTAATTTTTCCTTTCATTTTATCAAAACTATGGCACATTTAATGAATAATTAACCCTTGTTTCAATTTTGAATAATTTAAGAACTTTCTGGATGAAATTTGGCAAGATTTTTTCATGTATTTCTTAAAAATTATTAATATTTCTACGAATTCAGTCAGTTACATAGATTCTTAATACTTTTCCCTGAAATTCATTTGAAAATAGAAATATAGATTTTTTAACGCTGTGCATTGAGAACATTAGTAAGCTTTAGCTACATCATTCATTATGATGGCTCGATAGAGAGGCTCGTCGTGCGAGGGAAAACCGGGTCACATGGTAACGTGGTCACGTAACACGACGTGTGCTCCTATAGTCGCTACCGGCAACACGCTCCTGAACTGCTCTAAGAACGCTTACAAAGACCCCATGGCAAGAAGTTGTTAACTAACATTTTTGTCAAAAATGAGTTAATAAGTCGTCTAAACTAAATATTGTACGCTCTTTCCATTGGAAATAAGTTCAGAACTTAAAAAAAATTAGAACACGTTCAAATCGTAGGGATGCACATGTTAACTACACTCTTTCATAAAAATCAAATCAGTTACTAATGGGAAGAACATGTTATCTTCAGTAATAACATTTTCTTGCCATCATTCTGAAATTAACACGCCTTTCATTTGATTAGAATATTTATGGGTACTATAAATTTTACTCTGGAAGTATTGTCATATATTTATTTTTATTTGAAAACTATTATAATATGCACTTATATATTATTTTTCAATAATTTTAAATGGTATAT
Source organism: Agrypnia vestita (assembly GCA_016648135.1). Classification (NCBI taxonomy): domain Eukaryota; kingdom Metazoa; phylum Arthropoda; class Insecta; order Trichoptera; family Phryganeidae; genus Agrypnia; species Agrypnia vestita. Next base: position 97,573 of record JADDOH010009418.1, read on the forward strand.
ACCATGATTTGTATTAAAAATTAACACGCCAGGTATTTTGTAATTTTCGATAATGGATGGTAAAAACGGATAGCATTTGAAAGGTTGTTTGATGTTCGTGTTTTACCAATTTTAAAAAGGTGTTATTCTATTAAAAATGAGATCAAGAGGCGAAGAAATGGTTGTTAACTACATTTTTTTAGGGAAAATTAGTATATTTTAATTTTTTTGTGCATGATTACTTTTTTTTACTTTGTAAATACTTTTTTGATATTTTACTGACGTAAATCAATAAAAATTAATCTTGAATTAGCAATAAAACATATTGGTAATAATTATCTTAAAGCGCTATAATCAAGTCCATGAGATGATATAACCAAAAAGGTGGAAAAATTCAAGGTTAATGTAAAATAAAAGCTTAAACTTGTACTATAATTCAGTAAAGTTGTACGAAAACCGGGATACCAGGATACTATCGGGATATGTACCTGAAATATTTCCTTGCTTCAGTAACCATTTACGATTATGTTTAGTCTTGAATTTGAGACTTGCATACATCGATTATTGTGGTATATAAAAGCAAAGGCAGCAATATTCAATAAATATAACCAAAAAATAATAAAAACGTTTTGAAAGCAGTCACCGAGGATTACTAATTTAAAATGTACTGAATTCTAGATTTTATTTATCTCTTCCAAAATTATGTTTTCTTTTAATTTTTATGCTAAATTTCTTATAAAATCTCGAATTCAGTACATGAAAAATTAGTAATCCTCAATGAAAATTCACTTTAATTCCACATAGCCGAATATTTTTTCGATAAATAGATTGTTTTGTCAATTAACGTATATTATAGATATCTCACAGAGACGAAACTGTATTTCTTATGGGAAAGTAGGTATAGAAGTCATTTGGGTGTACATAGGACTTATGACCTATCTTATGGTTGGATTAAGTGATCACTTTACACAATGTAACATTCACCATTTCCACCCATGATAGAATATACCATGCTTATTCATTTTTTGGAAGTTGTATATATGTTCAAATTGCGTGGAAAGCTTTCACATACGAGTTGTAACTGCCTTTCCATGCGGCCTGTGCAAAGCCATTTTCATTCCCCTAAATCCCCACAGATGTCGCTAATGAGAAAATCTACAGTTGATTTTACGGAATTTTGAGAGCAATATACTTTATTGTGTAATGAAATTCATCCGTATTACTTGCATTACACTAGGATACGCCAGGAAATATTATTTCCAATTTTTGTTAAATTCCTTTTTTTACCAGAATTTACAATTCAGAATATTCCAGATTATTTTGTATTTATTTATGTTTGATTCACTAATTTGTTTTTTTTATTTTATATTTGTACACACAGATCCTGCTGTCTTTATTCATTTTTCATCCTCAGTCATATATTTTCATAACGTATGCGTACATTCTAATTTTATTTCCCATTTCGCATTTTTAACAAAACCAGTAATTGTTTGTGCATTTTTACGAACGTCACTGAAATAAAATATGCATCATGTATTTTACCTTTCCATTACAGAGCTTAAAACAAAACACGTGCTGTGGTTCAGGAACGTGATATTCCTGTGACTATACTTCTATAGATATTCTGTATAATGCACTAAAATGAAACAACGTAATGCACATAATATCAGAATACGAAAATTTTCAACAGAGAAAATATATAGTAATGGGAATCGAGTTCAGTACATTTATTAAATATTAATAACAGTACAAATATTTTTTTAAATTTATTTATTAATTAACGCCCTAAAGGGCTTTAACAATAGATAGGTAAGTGTACATAATCAAAATATATAGAGAGTTTAAAGAGAAAAAAACAATAACATGTAAACATAATAATGACAAAAAGAGAAAAGAAAATATTTAAAATATAGATACAAATATATAAAGATAAATATAATATAAAATAAAAATAAGTATGTATATAAAAAGCAGAAGTATAAGAAAAACATAATGAAATAGAAATTTAAAAACAAAAAAGTATTAATGTAGAGTGAAAAGATATAGCACAAGCATTGAAAGTAATATTATAATAAAAAATATACATACAAATACAAATCAATTATTTAAGTCCAATTCGACAAATACTAGTAATCTTTCAATACACCTTTTAATATATGTTTGAATAATATTTAGGCAAAGACGTCCAGTTGCTCGTATCTGTTTGCTAGTCTAGGAAGCCTTTGCAGTGGGGAATTAAAGATATGGTTAGTGGCTGCAGTTTCCACGGCAAAACCTGCATGACTTCTAGTTATGCGAGATAGGAATACGCAAGCAGATACATATACCTCGGTATATATTACACAGAAACATAAACAATTATAATTATAAGATATTCAGCACATTTTCTCTAATAAATAAAAATAATAAATAATAAAATAATAATAATAAAATTATAAAAAAAATAAAAAAATAAATAAAAAAATAAAAATAATAAAAATAAAAAAAAAATAAAAAATATTAAAAAAATATAAAAAAACAGCACAGTGTCTCTAATAAATAAAAAAAAAACAAAAAAAAATTTGATACAACAATTAAGTGTTTTTAATATTCATATAGGTAGGTGTATATTCATAGAAAAAACAGCATTTAAACAACACAAAAAAATCTGTCCAACTAAACACATGCACTAGCAAAGCGTCCAGGACAAAGAAAAATGATTATCAGAGGTGATGATACCTAGTGAAATAAACCTAATTTCTTAAATATACGTTATTTGTAAATACGAGATGTATTTCCACGGTTAAATTATTTGTCAATGATATAATTATGAAATCCCAATAAATTAATACATTGTGTGATGAAGCCGCTAGGTGTCAGTTCTGACATGAAGGAATGAATAAGAATATAAATAGGGAACCTATACCTACCTCGGTGGTACGGGAGGGTTAAGAAAGGATCCGTATAAATGAAGATGGATTGCAACCTCTTCATATGTGATTGGTTGCCAAACCGCTAGATAGATTACTAAGTGGATGAGTTCGATATAACATTTTGGGAAATATATGAGAAATATATCAAAGCACTAGAAATTTATTTATTTATTTATTTATTTAATTTAATACACGGTACAACGTACCATTAAAAAAACAATATATATAAACATGTTTAGATTGATAGGTAATAATAAAAAAGGAGATAAGGTATAATTCTATCAAAAACAATTAATAAAGTGATATATAAAGAAAAATAAAACATTACTTAACATAAAGTATAACAAATTTACATCAAATGAAATAATAGTTATCAAATCAAATATGAAAGTCAACAATCAATAAAACTACAACAAATTAAAATAATTATGTCTGAAATTCAAGAAGCAACAAAATTACAATAAAATGAAATAATTGTAAACAAATCAAATCTGAAACTCAAGAAGCAATAAAAATGACAGTAAAATAAAATGAAATGTAAAATTCAAAAATCTAAAAACAAGAGATAGACATGACATCAATAACCAATATATGTATTTAGTATATGTTCCGGTTACTACTGTATTTAAAAACATATGTATTTAATATTTTTTCCTGGAACTAATGTGGTCAGAAAATATAATAGGATGGGAGATCTTAAGCATTTTGTACTTTGCTCTTGGGTTGGCCAGGGGTGAATTTATGCAGTGATTGAATGAATCAGATTAAGTTTTAGCAATTTGACGTATTTTAGTCAATTAGTGTGTAATACAGAGTTGATGTATGATGCATTATCAATAACTAAATGTAAGCGATATTTTTTAAATCATATATAATTGGCACTCTACAGACAGAAATAAAGGTTATAGCAATATATATTAAACATGTTAAGTTAAAATGTTTTAATTATATTACGCTTCAATTAATAATTTTGTTCAATTTTATAAATATTATTTGTTTCCTTAGTAGTTCCAACTAATCATATTACCGCACAACATTTTACAAACGTACTAGTTGTGCCCGTGCGGCTTCGCATGCATAGATTTTTAGTAGGTACACTGTTTGGATCGTCGTTCGCGAACCTTCTAGAAAATTCTCCTTCCAGAACTTTCAAGAAATTTATCGAATATATAGGAACCTTCTAGACACACCGACACATTCCGCCACTCAGTTTAGAACCTTATGGAACTTTCGGGGATTTTCTAGAACCTTCTCCTTACAGAACTTTCTAGAGCAGGTTTTTCCGGAACCTTTTAGACTCACCGGCGCGCCTATTTTGAAACAATCTGAATCATTTGCGGTCTTACTATAACAAAACAATATGCTAGAAAGCACATTTTCGTCACCCACTCCAATCCACGCACAGCCACCCCCACCAAACTCGCATATTTACGATGTGACACCAAGGGCTATCCACCACCATAAACACCGCTGAGTGGTTGTGGCTGGTTGTGGAGAAAACTTGGCGGGTAGGGAAACACGGGTTTCTTTTTATATATATATATATTGATTTATTGGTCATCAACCTTTAAGTTTGCTTATCATTTAAATAAAGTTAAGTTCTAGTTAAGTTCACCACTGTGTCTCAGTGTGAAACACATTTTTCACGAAAATATATTAAATATATTTATATATATCCCGATATGACCGATTTTGCGGAACATATATTTTCATTTGTCGCAATCCGCGTCGGAATTTTCCATAACCTAAATAATAATACCTTTGCCTTTTCCTTTGCTTCGAGACAGAATGGCTTCCTGATCCGCATACGTATTATAAGCACCACCTTATAGGTCGTTCAACCCCCCCCCCCCCCCCCTTGCTTCAAATGAAATAAGAAAACAAAAATAGTGGGTTATAAGCAAACTGGGACTCGTATATTTCGTTAGGAAAGCGAGATGGCGTTTCTTTATCTTTCTCTCGCCCGCTTTGAAGGCCTCGAATGCTTTAACGCGGTGAATAAAGCGGGATTTAAAACAATGGATTTGTTAGTTACCACAGAAAAAATATTTTTGTTTTCTTCCAATTTAAGCTCTAGCTTTTCTGGCGTCAATATTCAACATATCAATCTATCTCACTCAAGTATTTCAGTATTCTATTAATCTATACCTATAAAACTCAATATTTGTCTATCTCTTCTCTATGCAACCGTTTGACCGATCTGACTCAAATTTTGCATACTTATTCTTCAGACGCATAGACATGTCGTGATGTCTTCTCTCCACCTTTACCCCACATCCTCTCCTGATATATTTTTCATACATCTCTATACTGTTTGACAGATCCCACCCAAATTTTGCATACTTATTCTTTAGGATCCGGTAAGTAACATTGATCACATTTACCTCCTTTCTCTTTACCCCACCTCCTCACCCTCACGCACTTTTCAAAAAAATCTGAACCCTTTAACAGATCTGGCCAAAATTTTACATACTTAGATATTCTTTAACACCTGTCGGAGAACAAAGGCGATTAATGTATATTATAGATATCACAGAGACGAAACTCTATTTATTATGGGAAAGTAGATATAGAAGTCATTTGGGTGTACATAGGACTTATGACCTATCTTTATGGTTGGCTTAAGTGATTACTTTACACAATGTAACATTCGCCATTTCCACCCATGATAGAATATACCATGCTTATTCATTTTTTTGGAAGTTGTATATATGTTCAAAATTGTCTATACCTACTTTCCCATAATAAATACAGTTTCGTCTCTGTGATATCTATAATATACATTAATTGATTAATAATGTCTCTGTGACATAAATCCACACTTCCACTGTTCTGAAAGATTTGAACAAACTCAAAATATTCTGAACAAAGGCGATATTTTTCTCTTTTCCATTTACCCCACTCCTTCCCCCTGGTATATTTTCCATACAAATCTGTACCGTTCGCCATATCCAACCAGATTTCGTTTTGATAACAAATATCATATATAAATCATTTTGTTTATTACGAAATGAATCTGATAATTTCAGATAACGTGCAGCTTCCACACAATGTGCTGCACGTGCCCGTACGATTATTTATCTTAAACTGAATTAATTTTCTATTGTGCTCATCTTCTCGAGTAAAATATATTTCCCGTATTCTTATTTTAAGCCGGTCTCACATCGTCCTCCCTTAACAATTTATATTCAGTCTCAGCACTCATTTGCATTCCGCCCGCTTTCTTTATTCCTCTGTTATTTTCAAATTATTCCGGGATTATTACAAAACCTATTTGGATCAATAAGCCATTATCATGCGTTATACATCGCAATTCCCTTGATACGGCACCGTCAGATAAGAGATTATAGAGAACACTTTGCTTTCTATATAATCATCCGTATCGCAAATTGCAATGAGCTTCACATGGTGATTATTTAAATGGGCTAAATCTAAGATAATGGTCCCATTGCATATACAACGAAAATGAGTATTTCACTATATTATTGAATGTGTTAATAACAAAATGAAAGATAATTTACGTTTAAATAGTGAGTATTACATAAGATATTACACTTTACAGTTCCGAAAAATGCACTGCATATTTTGACATTTCATAGGCAATATATGAGGTTAGGTTAGGTTATTAGGTTTGGTTAGGTTAGGTTATAAGGTTTGGTTTGTTTAATTTAGATTACGATTATTTTAGTTAGATTAAATTAACAGGACGTTAAAATATATATAGTGAAATACTTATTTTCAGTGTATGAACAGCGGGACCATCATCTTGGATTATTCCTTTAAATGTTAAAATCGATACTTTTCTATGGGTTGAGCGATACATTGCGATATTTATCGTATCTTCCTTACGTTACAATCAAAACACCACTCATTATCAAACTCCGAAGTACTAAGCCCGCCACTCGTTGGCGCCCGAGTGATCCTCAATCGGGAAAAAAATCGGCTTCCAGCGCGGCTCGCGCGGCAAAACGTGGAGACGATCGCGCGCGTGTCGGGATTCGGGCTGCGAGACGGTCCGCGTTTTCCCCTCGAGGGTTGATTTTCCCTTCCGGCCTGGCGCGCGCGGAGTGGGGGCAGGGGGTGTAGCCGGCGAGGGAAGCTCCGTGACAGCAGTCGCCGCTCGCTCGCCGGGAGGGTAGGACGTTCGCTCGCGCTGATCCGCGCCGACATGATGTTTGCGGCATCATGATACCAATCTAGACGAGAGCCCGCAATCTGATTGTGTAAATAGGTAGTTTTAAGGGCCGAACGGCGCCGCGCGTACCCTACCAGGCCCCGGTTCGCCGATAAGAGGCGCGCGACAGATTTCTGCCGATGTACACAAGATCCGCGGTCCGCCAGACTGTAATTTTGACAAGTGTGAAGATTTGTGCGATCCATTGTTATAAACATCTTAGGAACATTTAAGTATGCCAAAAAAAATTGTAAATATTTTCGATCGCATTCAATGCATATTTTTATTTTTTAAGTCTAGTATCTGCCTAATTTCGACAGTGATAAAATCAGTGATTCTCATTAGGGTATTTAAATTTTTCTGCAAATCACTGCTGAAATGGTTCTGTTTTATTCAATTCCTTTTACTTAATTGTCACATTTTTAATAACGAAAATACTTTTTTCCTTTTGTATGCCAACTGATGTTAATGTTAATTAATGTACAGATAAATTTGTTTTATATTTCTTCTCCACAATTTGCAGCTGCATGTGACAGTTAAATTATTATTAATAAAAATATATACATGTGTCAGTTTCGATTTAACGAAGTTCGTAGAAAACCATCAGTCATCTCAGAATTCACATTTAAAGCGAAACAGTATAATAAATGCATACAATCATAAATTATTCAGTCTGTATAGCATATTGATTAATGCTTTTTTAATCCCCGCTGCATTCGCTGGACTTTCTGTCTATTTCTGATCTTCTTGAATATTTTAATATCTAGACTTCTGTCCGGGTTGAAGTAATTCCAAGTCAATTATAAATCGATGGAAAATCAATGAATGTTCAAATACGGGGAAAAATAGAAACTACCCACTTTTATAACTCTCTTTCAGAAATCTCTTTCCGGCATTGTTCTGAGATCTTTCCTGATTTTCTGCATCTACCCGGTTCTCGCTTTAATAATTCAAATCTACTCGAATAAAACTTATTCAATTAAGTGCGATCATCATTAATTAAAAATGAAACATTTACAATTTATACATTATATAATTTTTTTAATGTCCTACTTTTCTTCTCGAGATACTCTGGTAAAATTTATCCAATATTAATAAAGTTCGATTCATTTACCTAATCATAATATAACATTGGAACATCGACTCGAACATTCTCGAAGTTTTTTGATTGAGCGGTCTATCGATCGAGCTATCGTCACCAATCATTAAAAGTTAATAAATGAGATTATTAATTATTAACACTGCTTACGACTCTGTTAATTGACAGATTATTCGAGAATTTCAGGCACGATCCCACCTCTTTACGGTTCAAATACTTCGGGTTTCCGTGAATTCGGAATATTGGGTAAATCTATTACTGGCAAAAATGATGGTTTTTTCAGCTTCGTATTTCGTAATTTGGATATATCATTTATTTTATAAATTGGGCACCGATTACAAATATCAAAACTCTTTTTTCGTAGTATTTGTGACATAATTCAAAAGTATTTTTGATTAAAAATTAGTTAATTCGGTTACTTATCATTCAATGATATTTTAATAAAATATTTAAATGAAAATTAGAGTTGATATAAATTAACTTTGTCTAAACCACTTATTTATTGAAAAAAATCAACATGTTTTGAAGCCAATGGCTTCTTCGTCAGGAAAACAAAAATAATATTTAAAAATCGAAGTATAGATCAAAATATTAAAAAGTTATGTATGGAAAATGATAGATAATAATAATTATCATTTTTAAATATTATTTTTGTTTTCCTGACGTGGCTTCGAAACATGTTGATTTTTTCAATAAATAAGTGGTTTAAACAAAGTTAATTTATATCAATTATAATTATGTTACCACAAAATAAATTTGCTACATTTGAAGAAGAAAATTAGAGTTTTTTTATCTAAGATTTTGACTATTACTTGTTTCTGAGATTGTCAATCATTGGCTCGTGACCATTCGTTCCCAGCACCCCGGCATATTGTAAATAATTCCTACCAATACAATGACGACACTGACAAACAGTAAAACTGTGCACGTGGACTTCTTGGCACAGCCCATCCAGAGTGCGCGGGGAATGGTTGTGTGTTCGGAGGCTCCGGTGGGCAAGGACAAGGGCTGCGCTCGCCCAGGAGCAGCGAGGAACTCGTCCTGGTGTTTCTGTGCCACTAGATAAGTGACTGGTATTTGAAACGTGATAGCATTGGCAGTCGATGATAGTTTTCTTCGTGGCAGAGACTACATCGCATCAGGTAAAAATACCTTCAATTATATTATTCCGATCGCGACGAGCGCGTTAATGAAAGGGCGAATCGTGGTCATATATTTTTTTTAATTATACACAAATTCACTTGGTTTAAACCATATTATAATTGATATAAATTAACTTTGTTAAAACCACTAATTTATTGAAAAAATTCAACATGTTTTGAAGCCAATGGCTTCTTCGTCAGGATAACAAAAATAATATTTAAAAATCGAAGTATAGATAATCAAAATATTAAAAACTTGTATATGGAAAATGATAATATAAAGTACCTAATTAACATGAAAATAATTTAATATACAAATTGTAATTAATTAGGTACTTTATATTATCATTTTCCATATATAACTTTTTAATATTTTGATCTATACTTCGATTTTTAAATATTATTTTAGTTATCCTGACGAAGAAGCCATTGGCTTCGAAACATGTTGAATTTTTTCAATAAATAAGTGGTTCTAACAAAGTTAATTTATATCAATTATAATTATTTACCACAAAATAAATTTGCTACATTTGAAGAAGTTAAACCATATTATTTTGTTTTTGCTTCAAAGAGAGCAAAATAATTTTGTGACGATATTATTAGTATAATTAATAAAAATTAACTTTGTTTTCACCACTTTTGTATTGGGAAATATCAATTAAATATAATTATTCTGAATTTTCTAACCTTCCTTTGGATATTGGGGTTTACAAATTTTACATGCAAATTATACAGCATCACAGTTTGATAAATTGGATAATTTGGAAATAACCAAATTGAATATTATAAATAACCAGGACCTTTTTACAAATATTTATCTTTTAAATTTGTTTTCATATTAGTAGGTACTTCATTATTATTAATTTCCCATGCATAATTTTTATATTTTGATTTCCATACTTCGATTTATTTAGTTTTTCTTTGTTCATGTACAATTGTAACCTGATAAAGAGGCCATATAAGGAAAACAAAGTTCATTTTTAAAAATTACATGTTATTTTTGTTAACACCAACCGGCTTCGAAATCACCGTTCGTTCTTTAGGGTAAACTTCAAACTAAAATTTACAAAACATGACAATTATATTGTTTTGAAAAGTTTTGTTTTATACTATGTTAAAAAAAACTTAATACCTATTTTGAGTATTTTTTTCAATATTAATTCAATTTTAATGTGTATTTCTTTTTTTGATAAGTGCATGCTGTAGACACTCTTAATTGTGAACTCGACATAACTAGGAAACAAGAATGTACAAACTGCAGATATTCTCAACATTAACATAAGTCGTTACCGAAATCTCCTTAACAAACATTTTACCATTAATTTATTTAATTAAACTCTGTTAATACATATATGAATACATGTCTTTGTTCATACTGATATACACTTTATAATTGTCTTTACTTAATTTGTGATTTATGTACTTAGCAAAAATATGTTTTTTTTTATTTAATCATTCTGTCACGGAGTATTTATTTGTAAAGAGATGAACAGAACCCCGTTTTTTATGAGAGGGGAATGGATCAGTGCAGAAGAATGTCCCCGATGCGTCTATTTAAGGCACATTTTACGAATTATTCTAGCATAATCAAATCCCCTAGCAAACAAAAAAAACAACAATACAACAATAATTATTAAAAAAGTATGGATTTTTAAACGATCATACAAGCAGATATTATTCACATTTATAATGTACAATGTTATCTAGATGTAGATATAAGTTTCTTATTTTATTGTAATATGTGTAAACCGTAGAAATAAAATTAAAAAAATTAACATTTTCTTGTATTAAATATATGTATTATCGATATCCTATTACGTCTCTTTCATTAAAATAAAATAAAATTAGTGTCAAGTGTTAAAAGAATTTTATTATGTTTCTGAAGAAATTTTGCTTGCATACACGTGAATTATTAAAGCATAGGTAGGAACTAATCAAAAAAAAAATATTTTAAGTACGATAACTTCTAATAAAAAAATTCTCTTGTGATTACTATTGTCACGGAACCGTGACTGTGGGAGACAAATGAAACTTAACTAGATCACTGTAATTAATTTCACACTCACTATACGTTTCTAAAATCCAGTTCCTTATTTTGCACTAATTATCTCTAGTCACACTTTTATTACGCTCATTCTATCGCATCGATCACTTTCGAAAATATTCCACTCAACTTCACATGCAAGTCAGAATTTTTCAGTCACACGGTTGAGCATGCGCTGGCAACACTGCGGTAGTTTTATCGCTTATCAAACGTCAAATAACGACTGTCGGGCGCGGCTTTTGCTTTTACGGCTTTTGATTTTGCTTCGTCTCATATAAATTTACACAAATCAAGCTAGTTTTTTAATGTTCGAGACCATTCTTCACGTTTTTAATATTTACTCGATATTTCCAATGCTTACGAAAATTTCCCGGAAGATTCCAGAGAGTTCGTTAGTGCCTTCCGATTCTATCATCTCGTTACCCATTTTAAACCAATCATGAATTAGTACATACTAAACTTCACTCGTCTTCCGAATAGTATATAATATGCTATACTACGAACGAAATGATGTGTTGGGACATACATACGAAATTTTTTCGTATGTAGCCAAGATGTATGGATTTAAGATGTTTTTGTAATGAATTATAAATTCTAACTAAAATATAGTGACTGCACATATAATCGGTGGAATAATACTATATTCCCAATAGAAATACCCATCGCATCTTATTAATAATAACTGGTGGCCCTCGTAGCCTAGTGGGCATGACACGGGATGCTCACACCGAGGATTCCGGGTTCGACTCCCGTTGAGGTCACAATTAATCTATGTGATTAACTCAACCCTGGATATTTTTCTTCTATAATTGGACCTCTTGGCCTATTGAAACGTAAAATTAAAAATAAAAATTATGTCCTCGAATACTTGTTTTTCCTCAAAATCTTCTTCCATGTTTTCAAACAAATTTTTTTTTGAAATATTCAGGCTTTATTTCAATAAAATAATGTCTGAAAATAAAATACGATGCAAAAATATACTTACAATTTAGCTGACAAATTATTTATTGGAGATCATACCTACATACTTATATTATAGATATATTTAAGTATCACGAGCATCTCGATTAAAAAAGGAACACGCCATTTACTTTACAGAAATTATCTAAAAATATTCAATTTAAGAGATTCCAATTTTTTTTCAGTGTATCATTTTATGTTTACAAACACTTTTTAAAATAATTATCATATTTAACGTAATTCAACAACGTATTATGTTACCACTAAATTAAAAAATAATTGAAAAATCGGAAGGTAACTAAAATACCTATTTTTTAGCTAACGTGATAGTATTATTTTAACTCTCTAGTAAGCGTACACTTATTACCTTATCCAAAAAATACTAATTATTCGAGATTATATCGTGTCAATTGTATTTAAGATCGCTTTAATGGTTCGTTTCAAAATGCCAACTTTTAGCAGCGTTTTCAGTTTTGTATATGTTGTGCCAGGAAATTTTCGTTGTTATTCTTAGATTTTAACTATAAAATTAATTAATATGTAGTATTTTTCAGATAATAATGTTACCTATCACTTTTAAAAATATTGAATAATATCTTCTTCAAATGTAGCAAATTTATTTTGTGGTAACATAATTATAATTAATATAAATTAACTTTGTTTAAACCACTTATTTATTGAAAAAAATCAACATGTTTCAAAGCCAATGGCTTTTTCATCAGTTTGATAAATTAGAAATTTTGGAAATAAGAAAGAGTGTAAATAGTAAATTGAATTTATAAATAATCAGGTCCTTTTTGCAAATAGTTATCTTTTAAATTTATTTTCATATTAATTAGGTACTTTATATTATTATTTTCCATATATAACTTTTGATCTATACTTCGATTTTTAAATATTATTTTTGTTTTCCTGATGAAGAAGCCATTGGCTTTGAAACATGTTGATTTTTTTCAATAAATAAGTGGTTTAAACAAAGTTAATTTATATTAATTATTGAATAATAATTCAATTTAATTTCCTCTTAAATTTACTTAATAGCGTAGGATCGAATCAAGTCTATTCAATGTATTGAATACAGAAAGAATACCTGAGTTATAAATAACTTTCATGCTTGAAAATGTTTAACAGCTGAAGCTCTAAATAAGTGGCAGGATTTTGAAGAGAAATTTCTTTTCCTGCAACTAAATACGATTCTCACACGCCTAAACCACTTTCATGAATGCGAAAATTCGACGCGGAAGTTATTACGCCATCCACATCCGCTGCTAGATCTGTTCGTTCACACCGCTGTACAAGTCTATGCCAGGCACTTTTTTAAAGTAGTTGGGAGTAAAGGAGATAGAGTACAAGCTGGATCTCGAATTTCAGACAACAGATTTCTGCGTTTTTTGTTTTTAACTTCGTGAAACTAAATAAGAAACAAAGTAGGAAAAAGAAGTATTCTTTGTAAAATTATTTAATATATTTTGATTTTAATTAGGCGAAAAACAGATATATAAATGTAAATAAAAATACAAAAAATAATAAAAAGTAACTCATAAAAACCAAGTTTTTATTATACTCCCTTTTTTTGTAAAATATAATAACAATTAAAGACGAATTAAAACATATAACATAACACTAAACTTACAGTAATTTAATATATTTCTAAAATGTCAGATGTTTTGAGCTTTAATGATTTTTAATGCTTTGAAGATTAAATTCTAAAAACATTTGTCAGTCAATTTAGATTTTCGACATTCGTAGTGAAGTACCTATTATGCATACCGATGGATTAATTCAAATTTAGAAAATATTCCGTGACGTTATCGGGCCGCCGTAATCAAACTTTTCGAATGATTCCAATTTGAAAAAACCAATAAAATTTCTAAAAATCCTAAATTATTATTTTTTTTATTTTTTTTTTTTTTGGGAATCTCAACAGTATACAATTTATTATAATAATACATAACGTATTGGGTATTTCGTAGACCAATTATTCTATAATTATTAATTTTTTTTAACGAAAATTTGATAGATCTTCTTGATCGTCGCCACGAGTCTATTTGTCAAGTTTCAGCTCGATTAGATCACGGGAAAAGGGTCAAAAATCGATCCAAAGTTTTTGTTGACGGCAAGCCGGCAAGCAAGCAAGCAGACACCACGAGTTAATATAAAGGGAGTAAAAAAACCAATGATATTTAATTTTTTATGATATTCTTATTATATTTTCACAGTAATATTGTAGACTTTTAAAATTATTTGTACATATATTTTATTAACTTATTTATTATTTATTTAAATTTTCGTACTCTTAACCGAAAAATGTAATCCTACACCGAAAATGTTTTCAAGTTTTCACGGCCCTTCAGAATCTTTTGTGTTTAGTTTTCAGGGATATTCTGCCGTGTTATGGACGGATGATGGACCCTGCAATGGGACCCGAAACATCGGCCAGAGAAGTCACAGATACACGGCAGAATATCCCAGAAAACTATACACAGAATATCCTACACCAGTTCAGACATAAGAAAAAATATTAAGACGAAGAAAAACAACATTTCTCTAGAAAAGAACCAAAAGACTCCTAGATAGCATTAAAAATCTTAATTAGATGAACCCATAACTGCTTCAAGACTTAAAACAGTCATGATAATATCTCTTCACGACTTAACCTGTGTGGTTAGTGAGCTCTTAGGACACTGGGATAATCTTTGTAATTACGGTTACTTTCATTGCTTTTATCCAAAAATAAAGTCCAATTTATTCATTTTAAAAATAAATGCATTTATAAAATCATAGTTGAATATTTAGGATAATATCACAAGGCTTATAATTTCCCACGATAACATATTGTACTACATTTTTAATTTTTAAAAACATACATTTTCAGTATGTTTTATTGACACAATTTCATTTCAAATTAATTTGTTGATTAAAAGTCAATAAATAAATTTATTCACTTGTATAACGATAAATAATTATTCAAATATTATTTCAAGAGATATCTGACACTGCGATAAGTTTAAAAATATGATGTAACCACTATTGACGTTTTAAAATATTTACTTACAGCTCCTGTCGCTGCAACTGCTCATGATATCATTTCTTTAAAATGCAAACAAATTACATGTTTGCTATATAAATGAGCTTTACATTGAAAATAGAGAAATCTTCGATTGATTCAAATACCCATAACAATTGCGTTATTTTGATGCGGCGCGAATGAAATAATTACATAAAAATCCCATAGTTTTTTAGCTTATTATTTATTAACATGCTATTTAATTTGTTAAATTGATTATTATTAATTACTAGCTGTTCCTACCCGGCGTTGCATGGCTTAAGGATTAAGTTAAAAATAAATTTGTGGGGGGAAACAATGGTTATATTCGAATAGTATAGATTTGCACTGAAAACATATCATGGGGAGGGGAAGGGGTAAAATGGGAGGGAGGGAATATCGCTTATGTTACACGCCGGGTTCTAAAGAATAAGTTTCCAAATTTTTATTCCGATCGGTCAAACGGTACAGATTTGCACTGAATATATATCAGGGGGAAAGAAAGGAGAGGAGTGAATATTTCCTATGTTATCCGCCGGGTCCTAAAGAATAAATTTTCAAATTTTGAGTCCGATCCGAGTCAAGCAGTACAGATTTGCACTGAAAACATATCAGGGGTGGAGAAGGGGTAAAAGAGGAGGGGGAAATGTTACCTGTGTTATCCGCCGGTTTAGAAACTTATTCTTTAGAAAGAATAAGTTTCCAAATTTTAAGTCCGATCGGTCAAGCGGTAAAGATTTTCACTTAAAACATATCTTGGGGAGGGGAAGGGGTAAAAGGTGAGGGAGGGAATATCGCCTATGTTACCTTCCGGGTCCCAAAGCATAAGTATGCAAAATTTGAATCGAATCGGACAAACGCTGTAGATTTGTACGGAGAACAGACAGACAGACATTGAGTTTTATAGGTACTTATAGATAATTTATTTATTTGGATACTTCGTTTTCTTTCCATGTTTTATTATATATATTGTGGGGTTGTTTATGTTACGAGTACAAGTGGGATTTTTGGGAACGAAATTGTATATTTAGACATTCACCTCCACCGATTAATCTCAGCGAAAGAGATGAAATATAAAATTTCAGGGCCGCGTAATCCAACATTCATAAAAATTATATGTGAGGGAATATTAGAAAGGAAATATTTTGATATCAAATGTTTATATCAAATTATATTTCAATGAAACAAAATTCTGCCCTGCTACGAGATTAGTTATAATTAGATGTTACAATAGATTTTATATTATTAATATTATTAATATTTAAAGCACTAACTTTGTGGTTAGACATTACAACAGATTGTTAGTTAACTTAGTAATAACCACTACCAGATTTTATGTCTACCGGTTCGAGACGTCTCTTCGTCAGGACCAATACTACACTACTATATTCATAACACCTTACAACCCAACCACAGTATTGTTAAACTTTCACCAATATTGATCACATGCGTGTTAATCTTGTCAGAGACAAGCATGCACTACTAGCCTACAGATCATTCAGGAATCAAACGAAAGAGAGTGAAAGGGGGAGGGGTCTAAAGTGGGTGTTGCCCCATCATCTTGGCGTTAAATAACAACATCATAATATGATCATCCTCGTATATGTTAAATAATACGAATGAATCCATATTTCTTCAAAAGATCCATTACGGTAAGGTTGTATTATAAAAATTCCGTGGTCCATGACAGTATACTGGTATCAATTATAATTTAAGTAAGTACCTACATATTATAACATAATCGCAGAAAAGGAATGGTATGTAGGTACTTAAAATAGAAAGACTCCACGGTATTCCGACATTTTATAGCCATTTTGCGAGACAACCTAGTGCGATATTAATTAATTAATTAATTAATAAGTATTTACCCTTCTGCGGTGACATAAACTCTTACTTAATTTGAATTATAATTAAGATGGCGGAACAAACGTCACAACTGTTACCCACATCTCCATAGAAATCTGTTTCCTACGCAGGGCCGACAACTAAAAAGCGTCGGAGTAAGTAATTGGTGCCAACGCAAAATATTCACGGAACCTGACTAATAAGAATTGGATGTGCAGGAACTGTTGTAATGTGACGAAGTTCCATCTGTTGTCAAATTATAGCACTGTCAATACATAAAGGAATTTCAAATATACACAGACACACGGTACTTAACACCAACATCAATCCGCCTTACAATTGACATGATATATCAACCCTTGTGTTGCAAGAGATGTCGGCAAATGGTGGGTGGTTTGGCTTATTTCTCTATTTTTCTTACTATCCGTATAGCGATACTATTTTTATTGTGGCGTCTTGCATCATCAGTAAGACTTCCAAGATTTTCTTATGTACTTATGTGTTACTTCCTGAGAAAGCGTACATGGGGCATGTGCTTGCGTTGCGTCATTATTTGGGACACTCCGCACTCATATTATATAAGAACGTATATTTTAAAGATTTGCTATCGAGCGTTTCACCATCAGATCAATTAAATATCGTAATTAATTCAAAATATATATCTTCTTATAGAAAAACTCAAGGATTCTGTGAACGAATAAATAAATAACAGAAAAGGGTATTTCCCCAAAATATATATTTTTGAAAAATATATATTTTGGGGAATTACCTTTGCTCCCTGTCTTACTTTGGGATTCAATATGATTGATGTGCGACAGTAATGGTATTTTACGGTATCGTTGTATCCTAAATATTTAATAAAACGCTAACTCATGTTGGATACTTGACAGAAGAAATTATTGTATGGAATGATAAATAAAGAAAAAAATATTTTCAATGAATAAAAAAAATTAAGATACAAGTTATGATTACTGTAAATTTTAATGTAAAATTTTCACGAAGTTCAAATTCATTAAACAAGAATGAAAAAACGAAAACAATAAAATTTCACACCGAATAACTTAAAAGTAGCATTTTTTAATTGCAAAAAACTAGCATTTCTAAATCGCCGATTGCTTGCTTATAGTCCCTGCAAGCGGCTTTACTGGCCGCTGCGTGGCCCTAAGTGGCCACTGCGCGGCTATTAGTATCTGCGATTAGGCTATCGCCCATTGCTTATTTTTTGAAACTGGTAAAAGCAAACCCACGTATTGCATACTGCGTTTTTCAAGCAATCATAATATAGATGATCTGTTGCTGTATATGCTTTCAAATTGGCACGTTTTAAACAAAACGTAACCATCTTTATGGCCGACGATTCGGATCCCATGGCAGGGTCCATCATCAGCGCCGATTATGGACCCTGCAATGGGATCCGATGAATGCATTTTAATCAATCTGAACCAAATAATAATTTGATGTAGAATTGTTTACGGTTTGGACAGATATTTTGTATAATATGTCAATTATATAGGTACATTGTTCATTTATATTGGTACATTTAATATTGTTCATTTATCTTTAATATGTTTTATTTATATTATTATTTTTTAATAATTTACTGTAAAATGTGTTTTGTATTAGGTATATAAAAATCTTATTTATTTTCTTGTAATGTAATAGCCCCCTAGATTGATTTACAATAATAGCGTTGATTTATAAATAAATATAGATATTTAGTGAACTTATCGTGAAATGCCAGATGATGCATCTTTACATCTCATCAGAGAATCTAAACCATACCCGAGATAGATTGAGTTTAAACTTACGATTACATCTCTTGTAAAATACGTTATTAATATTAATGACTCAATACATACCCAGTGTTTTCCAATAACGCCCCTGTATGAAAATGCTTAAATAACTTTCTTCCCTTTACATTTCATTTTAAAAATAATAACCCAAATTAAATTTTTGTGACAGAAATTTTTAAATATTCAATTGGTCAGTGAATCGGAAAAAAGTGTAAATACTTAACGACTCAATAATTTAGGGGTAGTAAAAACAAAACAAAAAATACACATTATTCTTGGAAAAAACTAAACAGAGTTCCTTGCGCAACCTTCAAATATATTTTTCAAGTGCAAAAATTAAAAGTGACAAATTATAAGTACCTCACATTTATTATAGATGAAAAGACATTAGTGAACCGCTTACATAAATAAAGTGATTACAACCTTGTCGCATTTTACCCAAAATGCTTGAATTGTAAATACACCGTCATTTCGTAAGACATTTGAATACATTACGTTGCTTTAATCTTATTTGCAGAGCCATTTAGGTGGGCGAAGTACGCTACGAAAAGGTACATTGATTAATTTCAACGTCTGAGTTTATTCGTTAGATTTAATTTTTATTTTGTAATGGTCTTTCTGTTGCCGGCTGCCGCAAACTGTTACGCGAGCTTTACTATTAATCTGCTTTACTTTTCGTATTTCTCTGAAAATCTTTTCAGCTTGCTGCGTATTGATCAGTGAAAATGAGGAAATGTAAAAAGTGGAAGTATCGAGGAAGTAGAATCATGGGTGATCTTAAAATTAAATAACTTTTTTTTTTTTTTTACATCTCAGACCCACAAAACATCACATTGATATTTATCTGTAGGTGCATCAATACATATATATAAATAAATTGTATTTACCAGAAATACATTCATATAAATTAATTACAATAGATCTTATAAACTCAAATACAAATCAACAATACTATACAACAATACTATACAACAATACAAGAAAAAATACAAATATTACCAAAATCAAAATAAGTCTCTTTTATTTAATAACATATTCATTAATTCTGTATTTTGCCCTTTTTATATTAATATCCATTTTGACACGACATGGGATTTTATTTAATATTTTTGGTATGACATATTTTAATGTTCTTTGTCCATATTTATTTATGACCTTCGGTATTCGTAGTCCTTCTTTAACCGTAAATCTGGTACTATGTTTATGAATCAATCTATGCTTATATGTCCCATCTTCATGATATCGTGTAATTAGTTTGTACCACAAGATAGCATTAATTGGCATAGAGCCTTGTTTCTTGAAGAGTTCCTGTATATCTTTAGTAGCACTTTCTTTATTTATTAATTTTATAGCCGAATTTTGAATATTTTGAATTTTTCTAATATTAGTTTTGCAAGTTAGACCCCAGCTAGTTATTCCATACCTTATTACCGATTACGCTAAAGATTGATATATAGTTTTCATAGTCTGTATCGGAACATAGTATTTAATCTTGTGCATACATCCCAATACAGTTCTCAACCTCTTACATACCTTATTTACCTGAATATCCCATTTGAAAAGTGTATCTATGGTAATACCAAGATATACGTATTCATTAACTAATTTATGAAATTTAATTTAAATAAAGTAGTTTAATCAATTAGAAAGAAAAAATCAATTTTTCCAAAAATGTTAGGTTACCGCCGGAATACGAATAACCAACATAGATCTTTTTCATGCTGAATAAATACGACATTTAACAATTTCTCTATGTTCTCCATTTTAAATTAGAAAAAATTTCAGACATACTCGTATATAATATTATGTAGACTTGTATAAATGATATTATTTTATTCCAAATAGGTACCTATATATTTTCGGTTTTTAAATAGCTTTCAATAGTAAAGGAATATAGGTATTTGTTTCCAAAATTGCAACTTCATAGTAAAGCGTGTTTTCATTAAAAATAAACGTGGATATTTAAGCTGATTTCAAAAATATTTTATGGTTACGGTATGCATGTTGTTATGTTGGTCGAAAAAATAATGTACCACCTTGAGATCTCAGAAACGATGGATCAGTAGTATAAAGGAGGCATCGATGTTAGGCATAACTGCATAAGCTCTGTCTTATGCAATTTATGCCTAACGACTCATTTATTATCATTGGAAGAGCACGAGAAAAATCTTTATCTAAAAGAGAACTTCAGTGCGTTTCTAATACGACATTGCATTACGTGCTGTATTTTAAGGAATCATAATATTAAATTGTGTATTTTTTTCTATTATCTACAAAATTAATTATTAGATTATTTTGTATATTTCTGCAAAGGTTAACCACATTGAATCTTGAGGTAGGCGCGAGTTGACTTCGTACTTGAGCGTTATATGGAACTTTAATGGTGTGATGTTGAATATTAAATTTACGTACATAGCCTTTGAATGTCCATGAATAATAATACTATTTTCCTGAGCAGAAGCGCTAAAAGGAAGACTTTACCTGGAACAAGGTTAAAGGTGTATTTTGAATTATTCAGACATAAAAGAGATCCCATTCTGCCTTTAAAAGAAACATTGTAGCTTACCTTGAGCGACCTGAAGTGTCTTTAAGATAAATGCATTGAAATTCTCAGTGCTACGATAGACCGTGCTTCAGAGTGTCAAACAGTAAGAATCTTCTTTCTTCTTCAAAAAGAGCAAAATGATTTCCCTTCGTCAGGATTCAATGTATACTAACAAATAAAAAATTAAAGTATAGATAATAAAAATTAAAAATAAAATATGAGATATTAATAAACCGAATGTTCTTAGTTTTCACGGTCACTCAGAATCTTCTGGCTTGGGTCTTCTCGGGTATCGTGTCTTGTTATTACGACCTTTTTGGCCAACGTTTCGGATCCCATTGCAAGGTCCATCATCAGGGCTGATGTGTTATTGTGATAAGTATTGGCTAGCGATAACGTGTCGAAAGCAGAGACGCGATAGATACAGGAAAGCGACAGATACAGCACATCATAAAAGCGAAATCTGATCGCCTCGAAAAACGTAAAAAACGTACAGAACCTTAGTGCAAAGCGCGTGTCCGCGTAACGTCCGTAACTTCTTTATAGCAGAAAAAAATCTCTTTTCCTTTTTTAAATATAAATAAATAAATACAGTCACGTGTCGGGGCTGCGGGAAGAATTAATAACACGCTGGAATTGATTAACGGTTATATTAATTACTGATTAATTGATTAATCAAACGTACAAAGTCACTTAACACTATTAAACTTAATGCTATTATTTAAATTAAACTATTTTGTAAATTTATCACTCGTAGACACTTTATAATCGCTTTAACACTTTATTCATTATTAAATAGAACATTCGCTTCGGTTTATTTAGCTACGTAAGAATTTTTTTCGCTGTCGAATTACTTCTCCAACTCGCGGCTGCCTTCGCTTTGGTATCGCTGTCAAGCGCGCCCGAAAACAACTACTCGTTATATCTGCTGATATCGAGCCTCCTAGGCATTCCCGGTGTTTACGAGAATTTTCTCATGGCTTCCAGGCTTTTGTAGATGTTTCTCGATGCTTCCCGAAAGCCGTAGATTAACGCTAGGCCGTTCTGGAATCTTCGGTAGTATTGTGATGTGGTGACATGAGTGCGAGATTCTTTTTAGCCTCGTTGCAATTATTTCTTAGGAACCGACATGTAAAAGTACCGCCATTTTTGACAGGTTACAGCTAGTAAGTTGATAAATAGCGTGCGATGAATAGGCGTTCTTATTTTCTGGTGTATTAATATTTCTGAATCTCAATTTAAATAATCTTTTTAAGATTGACGTAAAGCTCTACTTACTCGTGTGCATTTTTTATTTCCCACTTACCCTAATTCGATAACCGCATACAACTATAGAAAAGAACATGTAAACATAATAGATTACGCATTGTAAAACTTCGTCATAATGCCAATATCCGAACATTTCTACGTATTCTTTTTGTTTGTACAAGTATGGGAGCAAACGTCATTAAATAAATAGACAACTTTGCATTTTAAAATATATTTTTTAATTAGAAAATAGGTGATAATAGTATTTATTTAAATTAATATTGGTATACTTACCTGTATTACATATTTTCCTTCCATTTCTCACCCAGATTTCTTTCTTGCTGTAATGTATTTTCTAACCTATTTCTTTATAAACTTTTTTTACCTTGTTTTACAATAGTATACTGCCATTTTCTTTACTCACCAATGAATCTAAACATAAATTTTTCTACAACATATATTGTACCCGGATAATTACACCAAGGGGTTACGAAGTCGTTTGATTTCACCCATTGTTTTTACGATCTAGGAAAACTAATGAAAATCAAAATAATAGTAATTGACTCGACGAAAACTTTCCTCTTCAATGGAAGTAAGATAAAATTGTTTACTCTTCTTTATGGACCTGTAAAGAGCCCATTTCGCAGACACTCACTCACGGGCAGTTTGCCTGAACCCGATCGAGATTGATTTAAGTTACGGCCTTGAACTTTGATCGAGAATAACTCGAGACACATTTCATAGAACCGTTTATCTCGTCGATTCAGCTCGCATACGACAATATAATGTCGATGTTTCATTAATAATTCTTTGAATGATGCATTTGAAAAGTGGATAACGGTTATTCAAAACAGAAATAAATAATATTATCCAATTTTTAATATTTAAAGCATCTTATTGTGGTCTGACATTTTATTTGTTGTTAGACATTTTAATGAAATGTAATTTATATTAGTATATACCCGTTATATTAAAGAGTATTTTGTGAAGGTTTGGTGTGTAAATAATGCTATGGTGCTAGTGTGCTAGCATGCTAGTGTATAGTGATATTTACGTGCTAGTGTAGTGGTTGTTCTGACGAATAGACGGGTTACGTCTCGAAACCGGTAAACAAAAAAGTAATTTTAAGTGGTTGTATACTAATATAAATGACATTTTGTCAATAATAAATAAACTAAAAATAAGTATATTATGTTTAATGCAATGTTATAATATTATATATTTGAAAGTGTAAATTAACAGACTGCATTGGTGAAAATTCTTTATCTCTCGCGGTTCCTCGTTGTGAATATGCATCTCCCATGTTTTATATATTGAGTCTTCGCGTGGCTGAGGAACTCAATCCTCCAACAGCTTACCACTCCACACGTTGTGCACTGGATAGACAGATTCCTCCATTACATGTCCTTTTCATATTTTTTCGGTTATCATTAATAATCCTACAGTTGATGGAACATTGGTGGTAGTCTGATGTGTAGTATATTGGAAGACCACTGAAGCCATAATTATTTACAAACGTTGATGAAAATGAGACGGTATTATATTAATGAGGATAAGGCGACTGTTGCTTATTAGTACAGAAGAATATTAACTCTATATACGCCCTTTTGGAAACTTCTTCACGATCTTCACCCCCCTATCTTAAAGCCTCAATGAGATGCTTTCATCTTCCCTTGCCTCAGGCTGATTCAGTTCTTGATGACTAATAAAGGACCAATGAAGTCTTCGTAGGCTTTTTATTACTGTTATATCAACAAAGGTCCATCGGCCGCCTTGCTATTAAAAGCAAAGACAGCAATATCCACTTCAACCAATCAACTCCCAAGGATGTGTCACGAGACAAAATGGCCGCTTTTTGATTTGAAATGATAGTAAAAGCAGAAATATTTAATTGAGTAAAAAGCAGCAATATCTACTATTTGGTAGCAAACGGCAATATCCAACTTTAAAAGCTAAATATTTATAACAGAATGTTAGTAAACTTAGTAAAAACCACTACCAGATACCAGACCTTACTAAGTTTACTAACATTCTGTTATTATGTCTAACCACAAAGTTGCCTCTGGAGTTGTCAAGTCAAAACGTCTCATTACCGGCATTCGTTCAAGAGCAGTTTCTGGCAAGAACACAAAATCAAGAAGAGACTCTCAACCACTTTGCATACGAATGCTCTAATTTTTTGTACATCTTGACAAACGACAAGATAGCCTCAAGAAATTTATTGTAGCGGGCCTCGTCGAGGGAAGAGAAGAGGAAGATACCCCACTCGTTTGACTGAACAAGTGGAAAAAGCTACAGGCACTTCTCTGGTGACAACACTAAGATTTGTAGGATGCCGGGAAAGGTGGAGGGGAATATTTGAGAGGGTTGGAGGTCATGATTGTCACAATCCCCAGTTATGAGGGTCGACATGGATGATGATGGATGCTTCCTTTAGATATTTCATTTAAGCAACCGTAATTCTTGGTCTCAATTTATTCTCGAAAATACATATTTGATTGTCATGGAAAATACGTACGTAAGTATAATAGTGTAACGAGTTGTCCGTTGACGTTTGACGGACGAAAACAAGCGAAGCCGCATGCACGTAGAACGACAGACTGGTGTGCCCAGTCATGAAATAACGAAGTAAGAGATCATTCAAAAGCGATGATTTTAGAAAAGTTCTTACCGAATTAACGAAATAAAATTAAAGCGATTCTTTTGGTGTCAAAACAGTATGGAACACTCCGGTTAATTTTAAATGAAAAATAAAATATTGAAGCGATACGTGATAAATAACAACATAATTTATGCCGAGCCACGACACGTAACAATAGTAGAATATAATATTAAGAAAAAAATATTAGAAACTTCTCAGCTTCAAGTCCCTGAAGTAGTTTTATTTTCAATTGGAGTGCATATATTACGTAATTTTTTATTAGGTACTACTTCTAAAATTAAAAACACTGATTTAAATTAGCAAACTTGAAATGAAATAATTATTTCGTTATAAATATCAATCCGATGAATTGTATTGAGTTGTACTTTTTAACAAAATGAATAAATAAAGAATTAAAACAATGCATTATTATTATTATGACATCAGGTATAGTGACATACTATTATACTATTACATGCCAAAGTAGTAGTGCGAGCGTGTGAGATACAAAATACTATCGCACGTTAAGCAATCTAGCACGGGGTTGGCTGTATTAATACTCGCTTAAGCCAAACCATTGTTCCGACTAAAAAGTCCTTTCATATCTGTGTTGTAAAAACATGAAATTAGTATGTAATAATGATTTGAATCGTCGTAGTTTATTTATTTATATTTATTTGGAAACCAACAGCTTACAATAATTAAGAAAAAATAAGGAATGTGGAACATAAAGAAAGCCAATTACAGGTTTTCACCGGTACTTACAAAATATCCTATTTACGTGGTTTACATATATATAGATATAGTATGTTGATGAAACTATGTGTAATTAATTTAGTGGAAAATAAAAACATACATTTTATTTGAAAAATTGATCGGAAAGCAAGCGTCGTACATTAGTCGTACATTTTGGAATAATTATAAATTATACTTTTTTGTGAGTTTATTAAATTTATTACGCGTTTTTCCTGTAGAAACAAGAGGAGTAAAAAGAATAGGGTTGGTTCTTAGAACTTTAGGAAGAACATTGATCAAGAGTTTGGATAATAATTCGGGACAATCTATTGAGCCTGAGGATATTTTTAGCAAGAAAGTTAGGTCTGCTATTAAGGTGATGTTTTTTGCATATTTCAAGGTAGTGCTCTCGTGTATAGTTTAATTTCAGCCGATAACACATGTATTTGTATTTATATTATTTATTCTTATTCTTCGTATTTATATTATTTATTTTCTTTAAAAGTGTTCGAATAGGAAAAAATCACATACCTTTTTTCTGCGTAATTTTTTTGTAATGGAATTTCTAAAGATAAATTTCAGCAGAAAATAAATAAATTATTTTAAAAATTTGTGATGAGGCATGAAATATTTTCCTCCAGTTTCACTCCCACGACCCTCAAAAATATTGATCATCCCTCGGCGACTTCTTTGAACCTCAAATCTACCGTTATTTCAGTTATGTTCTGACATTTTAATAGGATTTCATCAACTGAGACATATTTTCCGGCAAAGAGAGTATGGCCAAGATATAAAGTAAGACCGCATATCCCGTAATCCTTCTCTTCCCTTTACCCCCTACCCCACTCAATCCATCCAACCTCTTTTCTGCGCACATAAACTCTATTTGTGTCTGGAGACAGAATTACAGAGATATCCGGAAAAAAGTACAATTTTCGCTTCAATTCGTTCCCGTGATATTTTTCCCAGGACTTTTATTAAATAAAAATAAAATCTTATACAGCGACATCTGCGATAAACAATGTTCACATTTTGATTTTGTGAAATGACTGAAACCATTCTGAGGATCCATAATTATGAAAGTTAAGGAAAAATATATTTTTTTTAATCAAGAATTATTTTTTATTTTATTTTCAAACTGTGCATTAAATTTTATTTAGTAAAATTATAACATTTTAATAGAACAGAATACAGAATCGTACTTTCTTTAGGCGAAGGGATTGGGTCACAATGGAAATGTGTCCCAATTCACGTCTATTTAACTCATATTTAAAATGCAATTAAAGTATTTATCCTTTAGTAAGCAAAATTAATTAATTAATTAATTTTTATTAAAATTTCGTTTCAAAATATGTCTCTTAAGTAAAAATATATTTTTGTAAGTCGGCGCGATCTATTTTCTAAGAAATTATACTTTTAAGAGAATTCAATGAGGCCTTTTGATAATTGTTTTAAATTCTTAAAATTCATAATAAACCTTCATAATATCGAACGTATTGAAACAAACTGTGTACAAAGAATTTACTTTTGTTCGTGTCTATATTTTTTGGCGGATTTTAATTAACAGACAATTCACATACCTCGCATTCTTGAAAAAATATTGTTAAAATTCAGTTAAACTATAAAAAAAATTCACGTAAATCTCGAAAAAAATCTTCGCACGCTGTATATATAATTTATACCGTATATAATTTATATAAATATAATAATATTTCAATCATAATTATGTATGTGCGTTTAAAAAAATATTTTATGAATTAAGGTCTGTATTCACCAGTAAAGAACCATAGGCTAATCATAGTGATGATAACCAAATATTTCTAGATAAAAATATAATATGAATGTTAGAAGTTAAAAAAAAATCAATATATTCCAAAGAAATATTGACTAAACATCTTGTGTGTCGGTGATATGGATTTGATATTTAATGATTTGGAGGAAATGTTTGCGGATGTACGCTATTATTTCCTGTATTTATAATGAAACAAATAAACATTACATTACAACTTACCCTGCCCACGATATAAATTAAATCAAGACATTGGAGTAAACGAGATGTGTAGTTATGTATATTCTGTAGATTCTATTCTTGAATTCTAGTTTTCTTTAATCAAGATATATTATAGATGTCTCAAAGAGATGAAACTATCTTTCATATGGGAATGTAGAATGTAGGAATATAGGAAGTGGTGAACGTTACATTCTGTAAAGTGGGTTTTAAACCCTCTGAACAACCAAAAAGACTTCCATGCCTAATTTTACATATAAAAAATTGCTTTATCTCTTTGAGGCATCTATAATATATGTTGATTAATGATGTCCCTCTGGGGATAAAATCCAGTACAGTGTTCTTTAAAAAATTTAACATATACCAAAATATTCTAGTATTTTTTGCAGTGGTTCAAATAAACAATAAACTTAGTTAAACTTAAAGGTCATTATAATATAATAAAAGTAGAGGTTTCTTTTCCTTCAAAACATTAATTTCCGTATGTACTCTTTGTATCGTTGTAAAATCTATTGAAAAGTATCTTACAAGCTGGCGTTGTTAAAATCAATGTAGGTCGAACACCGAAACCATTTTGCTTTGCAGTAATATAGAAGGAAGGACATCCTTACATTTGAAATCTGAAACGGAAGTAGCATTAACTATATATTTTGTTAAGGCACCTTGAGGATGTCCGAATGGAAAGTCGAGTATATAGTACATATTGGAGAGAAGATATTATGTACAACACACCAATAAGAAAATGAGCTGAAAATTATGTGCTGGAATAAAAAAAAATCTGATTTATTCATTTGCACCTCTTTACTTTGCTAAAATACGTCATAATTCATTACAATTATAAAATAAATTGATACTCTGTTTAAGAATAATCTTAAATTTGATGAATAATTTAATATAAAATAATTAAAGTCATACACATTTTAAGGCTTTTTGTATATGTGTGGTATCTATTACATCAATTATTGTATGTGTTTGCAGCGTGTAAATAGCCATCCGCTTTATTGAATTTAATATTCATCCTTAACCTCCTTAACCTTAACCTTTCAATATATCATGCAAAAATGAAAAGTACGCCAACAAATTGATGACAGTTGAAATCGTCAGCCGCAAAGATCTTCGTGCCGCCCTTTTAAGGGGGGGGGGGTAAGGTTAATTCGTACAAAAAAAGGCATGTTTTTGTGAATTTTTTCTGTCGACACAGTTAAAATCTCTTTATTAAACCAATGATACATTAAAGCATGACATTTGAAAAATATTGTGTAAAATTTTCAAGAAGAAATATTAAAAAATACGGCAATGGCAGCAATTATTCGGACATGTCTCGGAAAAAAGTAGAATTGCGGTGTCCATCACAACTTGGTGCTAGATCATTTGAAATCAAAAAATTAAAGTTCATTCGTTAGATAATAGGTTTTCCAAAGTAACGCTGGGAGGGTTTTTTGAAATTTCAATTTTTCAATTTTTTGGAACACTTTGAAGGGAAAAACGCGATTTTTTGCGAAAAATATCGACTAATTTGTTATTAAAACATAAAAATTAATAACATATTTGAAAAAAACTCTCCAGCGTTACCTCGTAAATTATGTACAGAAATAGTGTACAAAATTTCAAAAGGATCGGTGCAGTAGTTTTGAAGTTATGATGGACACCGACTTTGAAAACGTGAGATGTGGGGAAAACGCTTTAAAGTTTTGCACACTGTAAAATTCAAAATAAAACTCAACACTTATTTTATACTTACACATAATCGTCGATGCCATGTTCACACAGCAAAGAGCTTTCATCATCAGCATATTTTTGTCCTTGTCTACGCAAAACTCTTCCAATACAATAGCACGTCCGGTAGTCCTCAGGTGAGCGCGTCTCTTAGCTGCCCGAGCAGGTATAGAAAATAAGTCTGAGTATCGCTCAAATGTTCATAATTTCGTCAATTTTGCTCCGATTGACTTGAAATTTTGACACAATATTCTTGTGATGTTATACATTAATTTAAAAAATTAAAAATAAAATGCAAAAAAAAAAGTTAAAAACCTTACCCCCCCCCTTAAGCAGATATCTTGAGAAATTCCAAAAGTTTTTTCACGTCACAAAATAACACCGAAGGAATATAACTGGATCCCGGAAAAATACGATCACAACATTAAATCAATTATTATATCCGTTCATTCGATGCGAAAAATAAACTGTGCTCCGGCGCAAGCTGACCATCAATGCCATCTGGCGTCGGATTTGGCTTCACACAAGCAGCGTCACCATCGACATAATATGGAAAAATCTAATATGCCTCCGGGAGAGGTCATTTAGTGTATTTTTAATAGTTATTTAATTAATTATCATTTTAAAAGGTATATACATTTAACTATTATTTCGCCTTATCAATTATTCTTACCGACGGATTACTACACTGTATTTTTTTAGAGAAAATTTTATCATTGCGACAGGTTTCGGGGAAAATTTTTGCTCCATCTTGAAATTTTGCACTATAAAATGGCTTAAAACAAGTTACTACTTCAAACATAAAAAAAGAGATAAAGCGTTTATTTTGTAAAATTTTAATATTCACGTATTGGTAACTCATTTTGTGGTAGCCTTATGGTTAAGATGGCTCCATATGGCAACGTAACTCGGGACGCGTCTTGTTGCTATGCTAAAAAGTAAATTGCGGTGGGACCTTCTTTCTTTCATCGCATCGATATTTTTTTGCTTTTATTTCTATCTGTTTTCATAGATTCTTCGCTTCTTGCAAACGTTTCTTCACGAGCATCGGCCGGTTATCGGTTTTCTTTGATACGCAAATCCGATAAGGTTTTAGATTTTCAATAAAGTTGTTTCCAGCTCAATCGCTTTTTGGTACTTGATTTATCAGCAGCCGGTCCACGAGGTCATTTCAATTTCAAATTCGAAAAATATTCGATACTGGACTAGAATTATTTAAAAAGCTTTAGTGCTTTATAAAATAATCAATTAATTTTTATTTTATGTCCTGGAGTTTCTTGTTTGTAAAATCATATATAAAAATTATGTTAAATACGAAATTTTAGCGCATTAAAGTAAATTAATTATGAGCTAACAATAATTTTTCAAATATTTATGAATAATTATCGCTGTAATAAAAACAAATCAAGTATTTATTTTGATGTTTTTATGTATTTCTATTATTTATAAATATTTTTATTAGCAGTTAAAATCTTTTACATCCTTTATAAATTCATTATGTTTGCTTACATATTTGCGGATAAATTTAACTAAAATTCAAAACTCACAAAAATAATAATAAATAAAATCAATTACACAGTTTACATATACGAATAATGATAATAATTCAATTATATTTTTTCATGAGGCTCGTTAAATTGGTACTCTATTTTTTACCTATAAGAAAAAAATATGTTGATGGAATCGAGTGAGAATGAAAAAAGATTAATATTTTTTAT
Organism: Agrypnia vestita; assembly: GCA_016648135.1. Classification (NCBI taxonomy): domain Eukaryota; kingdom Metazoa; phylum Arthropoda; class Insecta; order Trichoptera; family Phryganeidae; genus Agrypnia; species Agrypnia vestita. The sequence goes on from JADDOH010009418.1 coordinate 129,178, forward strand.
AGTAACCGAAACACCATAACTGCGTCGCAAATTTTCATTTTGCATCAATTCAATGGCACACACATAAACGGTATGAAAAAAAATCATGCAATGTGTATTAAAGAAAATGATCTGAATTCTCGGGAAAATATTTTATAAGAGTAAATCATATTAATAGCCTTTCGTAACGTCTTTTGTAATGTACACATATGTGTAGCATTAGAAAAATAATAAGCTGTCCAAAAGCGTGACAATCAGTCACTGAATATTAAGAATTCTTATTTCAAATTATTTTTCTTTATATTTAATATAGGGCTAAACAAAAATGTGTATTTTACACCTAATTATAATTACTCCTTTATTTGACACTTATAAAATATCGTATATTTATAAAGTGCCTACGTAAACATAAACTTAACATTTACTTCTCAATCTTTTATCCTTATTTAAAAAATTTATTATATATTTTGTAATTAAAAAAATGCTTTATTTTATTATTTTTATATTATATTTAATGTTGATTTCTCTTTTTGCTTTACTTTACCTTACCGATAATTCTGTATTTCTATTTCTAATCATTTTATCAAATTTAAGTTTATTATATATTTTTTCATTTAAAAATTTATTTAAGTGTATACTAAATTATATTTTATAATTAATTTTCCTCTGTAAATAGTCGACTGCCTTCAAACGAGTAATCCCTACAATCCCTAAGCACAACACAATACAAAAAAGAAGATATGAATAAAACTATTATTATTATTATTATTTAAAATCACAGTACCACGGATGCTAAAATAAAATATTTTATTTTTCTTGAATTTTGTTTTTCATTTATATTTAAAAATTTATAAAATAGTGCCGAAAATGAATTTCAAAAATTAAAAAAAGTTTTAAATAAAAAATTAATTTGATGATTTTTTTACTGTTTAAAGGAGGTATGTATTTGTCAAAACAATTCATATGCACGGAGAATATTTTATAAATCGCATTGATTAAGTACCTACCTATTCCTGAAAAAAAACTAACGTATTATTTCAACCTTATTCGTCGTATAATATTTTGTATTTTTTTTTCAATTGGGTGAAGAAAGCTGTAAACGCTTGTTTGGCCACGAAACCAGAACTTAAAAGATTATCTCAATGTTAAGGCTATCCCAAAAAGCCCCGGAGAACGCTTTCGTGTGATAAGCGTCTATGGAAATATCTCTCTTGATATGTTTTCATTGTCGATGCTTCATCCCGTCCCGAAATAAATTTCGGTGAAAGCATTTGATATTTCATCCCTTTTGGCGAGCTCTTTCAAAGCTTTGCAGGGATGAACGGGCTTTGCTAAAATTTAGTAGTCCTTTTTTCTTTATCAAATATATTTTAATTTCTCGTCGGGTTAATCGCTGTAAAAGTAAAAGGTTTTAAAAATATCTATAAATTATTAATCCTTACTCTTTTTGAGTCCCATGCTTGAGTAGTAAAAAAGTGTGTTCGATTCAATTACATTAATGTATGAATATAAAAAAATTCCTTTTTTAGAAACAGTATTTCGAATATCCGATTTTAGTTAAATATTTCAAATTCAATACCATATATGGGATATTCCGCCATGTTTCTACGTCTTTTTTGGCCGATATTTCAGATCTCATTACAGGGTGTATCGTTGCTGATTTTGTCATGGTATTGCAAGCCAACATTTAACCACAACATCATCAACACACATTATAACAAATCAGCCCTGATGATGGACCCTTCAATGGGATGGGTGAAAATAATTCGTAAGAATTTCACGTATACCTTAAAAAATATATTGCTTATTGCTCCACTTTAAAAATATAGAGGTATTATTACCGCTGCGAAAATCTATGTATTTTCACTAGTTCATGAGAAAATTACAGATATATCTTGCATCTTCTTCTTCTTTTGGTGTCATGTCAGGTCCCCCAACGTTGACTATCACCCGAGAGAAAGCATCCCTGTCCTGGGCAGCACGAAACAGCTCTCCAACACTTCTTATACCCGTCCAGTCGCGTATATTGCGGAGCCAGGAAATTTGTCTCCTTCCAACACCTCTACGACCCTCTATCTTGCCCATAAGAATCAGGTGGAGCAATTCATATTTCTCTCCTCTGAGCACATGACCCAAATACGATACCTTTCGGATTTTGATATTTGTCAGCAACTCTCTATTCACTCTAGCTCTTTGAAGAACTCTTGTATTGCTGACCATATCCGTCCAGGGTATCCGGAGCATTCTCCGATGTATCCACATTTCGAACGCCTCCAGCCGGTTCATGCTACTCACTTTGAGGGTCCACGATTCCACTCCGTACAGCAGGACTGACCATATATAACATTTGACCAGTCGCTGTCGAAGTTTCAGGTTAAGATTGTCATCGCAGAATATCTGTCTCATTCATATCTTGCATAGTCCTTTCAAATCAATGAAAAATTCTCACATTTTAACATAAATTGAACTTTAAAACTTTTGATAATGTATGGATGTTCTTACGATGGAATTGTTGAATGTTGCATTGTGTAGAGTGTCACTTAAGCCAGCTCATACAGTATATATATATATATATATAAAAAATTCCACACACATCTCTCATATTCATAATTTCGTCTCTTGTGGGACTTATTTATATAATTATTATCTAAATTAATATTATTTACTTATTAATATAATTAAAATCTAATTACAGCAGATGCAAGCCCGTTGTATGGACTAGCAATAACAAGCGGTAAAATCGTTTTATGCTCGAAACATAATTCACATTATCATTGTTATCAAAATGGGATTCACTTGAAGCTTTCTTAATGATGATTAATTAGGTACGCCTTAACGGGGCACGAGATTTTATAGGAAGAAATGAAAACCTAATGCCAATTAATGTTTGACGTTTATTTAGTATAATCACTCGAGTAATTAGTGAATTAAGCGCATGTTTGCGTGTTGCCGACGATGTTTTCAATTTTGTTTTCCATTAAATATAATTCTACCGCAAATTTTTTACTCCTTTTTTACGTGAATTTATAATAAAGTAAATGCTTTATTTAGAAATTCAATGTCTTTTTAAAATACCAAGGTGCGTGTGTGTGTGACCTGTAGAATATGGAACGACTGATTGTTGCTCTTTGAAAGAATTCCGGTTAAAATAAAACACAAATAAATCACTTTTCTCCACTTTATTAGTCTTATAACTAATATTTTTTACGTATTAGTTATAAGATCCCACAAATAAATAATCTAGAAATAATTTAAATTAGGAAAAGTGATAATATCAATTCAAATATAATAAATAACCAGACAAAAATGCACAATCCACTATTGAATATTTTTCCACTTAAGATTCCATCTCCTTCAGATGACATTCCATAATATTTAACACCTTCGACCTCCCCCCTTCCCCTCACCAACCCCTTCACCATAGTACATGGTTTATCTTTTTGAATTTTAGTACACAAACAATCCTGAAGGTGAGAACATTGTTCTCGAAACATGTAGATTGTATACTATAGTAAAATGGTGAAAACAAAGTAACTTGTATCATATTTTAAAAATAGTGTCACCACAAAGTTCAAGCATTCACTCAAAAAAAAAAAAAAAATTTCGAACAATTAGATTTCCGGTCTTTTAGAACTCGAAGGAACCATTACCTTTCAAAAGCCTACTTACTACACACCCTCTCGCAGAATGCGAATCTTACTCGTATAAAAAATAAGAGAAATACCTTTTTTTAAATACGTTTTTTACATTCATCATACACATTACCTACTTTAAAAAGGTCTTGATAAAATCTTAAAGTCTGATGTTATCGGTGAACATAATTGTGTTTGAAAAATGAGTTAATTCTTGAAGACTGTTCTTGTAATCATGCAAAGATAATTTATTTTGAAAAAAATAATATGTGCTGAAGTTCTTGCCGAGTGAAAAGAGTAATAGAGTTCATTATTATGTCGAATATTTAATAAAAAGTTTGGTACAGAATGGAAAAATGTAGCATTTTGTGATACTTCACTACATTCTGAAGTATTTTATTATTTGATTAGAAATAAATCATATGGCCAACATCATAAATGATAATAATAAATTGCAGTTTTTTGTTATACTTGAAAATAATATGAAGTACTCCTGCTCTTTTGATTAGAAAGGGATCATAAGGCGAACGTTTAATTAGCTCCAATAACTTCTGAACTACCATTCCTCCCAAGGGGACCATAAATATTAATCCTTTCGTATGTACAAACAAAATATAACTTTTTGAACTGTATTAAAAAAAAATACCTAGTTGTTTAAATTTTACAACGTAGTACGTACATTACTTTTTTTAATCTTGATTTTTCTTAGCTGAAACGCACAAACGTTGAATGGAGTAATGAAAAAATCTTTGTATCGAAAAAATAATTTTAAAAAAAAGTAACCCATAAAACCAAGTTTTTATTATACTCCCTTTCTTTGTAAAATATAATCACAATTAAAGATGAATTAAAACATATAACATAACACTAAACTTACAGTAATTTAATATATTTCTAAAATGTCATATTTTGAGCTTTGATAAGACACTTCATGCTTTGAAGATTAAATTCTAAAAACATTTGTCAGTCAATTTAGATTTTCGACATTCACAGTGAAGTACCTATTCCGCATACCGACGGAATAACTCAAATTTAGAAAATATTCCGCGACGTTATCGGGCCGCCGTAATCAAACTTTTCTAATGATTCCAATTTGAAAAAACCAATAAAATTTCTAAAAATCCGAAATTATACTATAATTATTATTTTTTTAACTAAAATTTGATAGATCTTCTTGATCATCACCACGAGTCTACTTGCCAAGTTTCAGCTCGATTGGATCACGGTAAAAGGGTCAAAAATCGATCTAAGTTTTTGTTGACGGCAAGCCGGCAAGCAAGCAGACGCCTCGAGTTAATGTAAAGGGAGTAATAACATGATTCTTTGTCTTATTTGACATTAAATATGTACAGGTAAAATTTTAGCATGGTCTTAGATTTTTACGGCCATTCAGAATCTTCTGGTTTGTGTTTTCTGGAGTATTGTGACGTGTTTTTACGACCTTTCTGGCCAACGTTTCGACACATCGTCTCAGATGATGGACCCAATGGATTTTTTGAAACAATGTTTGGCGATTCACAGGAATTTTTGCGTAGATTCGTGATTGACGACAAGAAATGGATCCACCACATCCACACCAAGTCGAAGCGTCACTTAAAGTACAGGAGTGGCGAAGACCGTTTTGTCAGCTGCGAAATGTGATGGATACTACTCTTGGGATTCCCGAGAATCATCCTTGTCGACTGTTTAAAAAGGGGAAAAAGTGGATAGTTTAAAAATGAGCTGAAATAAGAACGACTAAGATTTTTTGACAAAAAAGTAATTTTTAGTGGTTATTTACTAACATAAATAACATTTTGTTATATAATTCTTCTAAGAGGACAACAAAAGTTAAAGAATTATTATACTTAATTAATTTTTACTTTTAATTAATACAAAATTCTTTTACACAGCATGAGTTTCTTATATTCTGCGTCTCTTAAAAGGCCAACATCCACTTTCCTTCCTAGTTAGAG